>JAHWFO010002284.1:5890349-5907352 GCA_023313115.1 Rhysida immarginata
AGCTTTATAGTCGTGGTCCTTTGTACGAATCCAAGTCGTAGAAGTTTTCCTTCCTATTAATATCTTTTTATTCATAAGACTTGCGATTTTGCAATGCATCATCTACCTCTTCATTCACGCTTCCTTCAAAGAATGAACTTAAGGGTTTTGACATAATTAAATTCAAACTTATTAAGAAGCAAGGAACTTCAAATATAATACACGCATGTGGAAATACATTAAGATTTTTTCAAAATTTATATATGGTTGAGTCTATTTAAAACCCACTCGAGGATTATCCAACAATTGCATGAAAATTATTTTATAAAATAAAACGCCGAATTTGCACACGAGAGCATCTCTATGATTATAAGCTATAATCATTACTAAGTGTTAATTAAAAGTGCCATTCTTATTAGGATATACAGCATTTGTTTTTATTCTTGATATCTTTTTAAAATTCTCTTGACTAGGCTGTATACGTACTTACGACTATAACAACAACAACAACATCGCACCATTGATCTTTCTGAAAGAGTTGACAGCTTTTATTATGAAGTTTAGTATGAATTGGCTAAAATTACCGCAATCAATCGAAGCCATATATCCCTTTCTCTGAACACAATCCTTACTCCATCCACTCTCATCCTTTTCTTCGAATTTTGTAAATTTTAGCATATATTCCACTCTTAATGGGATTTCATTACCTTGTCCACAGTAAAAATTTCGAGCTTTCCAGATTTTCACATTATGTAAGCACTTTGAAATTTTCGATATCGAAGTTCTGCTGCAGCGCACTTTCCACCTCTTTTAATTTATTTAGCCATGGGAATAATGCTTGCATTTCACTCTTAAGTCAATAATGCAAAGAAAGCATTAACCGGTGAACAGCAAAATTAAAACAAAAATTAGAGGAATAAGCTTAAAAGAGATATCAGGAAAACTACTTTAGGAGCCGCGACGGAAACCCTTTGTAGATTCTATAGAGCAAACAGACGCATTATTTTAAATGTCAATTTTACTTATTTGCTTAAACAATGTCAAATAAAACACCGCCACAGATAATCGATTGGTTATTTTACATAGGAGTAGTTTTTCGCAAAAATTGTTTCAGGTAAAATTGAAAATTTATTTCTGAATGTCGCTGTCATGTATACTAGAAATTATCGAATCTATCAATTATTCTAACTAAAGACTTATTAAATTTTAAGTATTCATGAATTCATGAAGCGTTTTGCTTATAATAACATGTCATTATCGTGTTGATGTAATATGAAGTTCATTTGCGCCATTTGACGCCATATATTCAATTAATTGACAGTCGACTAAGACTAGCATTCAATATAAATGGCTTTTTGGATATTAACTTCATACGCACACTGAATTCACATTGTATCGTCTCGTTTGATTTAAAGCACGATGCTTTCAATTTCGATAATAACCTAAAAGTAAATTCTTTTAATAAGTTTCACTTAGAGAAAATTAAATTTACAGCATTTTCCTAAGTAGAAACCGTTATCATTTATGCAGATGAAATGAAATTTCTCTCTCCCAAAAAACGACAAAAAAACTCTTGGAATATGAAATATAAGCGGAATTTTCATGAGCGGAGGAGCGTCTCGCTTGAATTCTTTTATCAAAATGAATATCCGAGAAGTAAATAACCACTTTGCTTTTTTTTTTGTTCTTTGCAATGATAATGTTTCAATGCCCACACACAAAAAAGAAGAGTCGTTCCCAATTTATCTAGGATGTTCGCATATGTTTGCCGGTTTAGTTGGCGAGGTCTATTAGATTTACGACCACTTGAAACTAATGCAAAATCATCTCCGACCCAAAAGAGCAACAACAATAATGCGCTTAGAAAAGTTCGAGACATACAGTTAAGAGGAACGCAATTTATGGGTGTTATAAAAGTGGACCGAGAGAAAGAGATTCTGTCATCATTCCCTCTGCGTTTTAACCCCTTAGACTCCTCAACTAGAGAGTGGCATCAACTGAAGAGTGGAAGATTTTCTTCTTCTATCTTTCTTTTTTCCCCCTTTTTCTTCCGTTGAATCTATTCAGTAAATAGCTTGTCCTTTCTGGATCCATAAAGATGTCCATCTTCCGAGAAGCGCCCCTGTCGTCAAATTCTTTTCTCAGTGAAGGTTACTAGCCGTGACAGGACAGAGTCACGCATTGTTGATGATGCTTTACTTTCTGAACGAAATGGAATAAAGAATGAAGTCAGAAAGGAATTGTAGTGAACAAAAAAAAGAGGAGAAAAAATTTGGAAATGACATTTCTTCCTCCCCCCACCCTCCCTTTCTTCTTTGCTTCTTCACATTGGACAAATAACATAAAATGACAATTTCCACAAAACTGTCTACAGTTTTATGTCCCTTGAATAATGGTATTCCTGGAACATCATGTAGAAGTCACGCTGGATTTTCTTCTTTCTTTTTATTCGCATATTCTCGTCGTAAAATTTTGTTGTTGAATTGTTGCTTTTTTTTATTTATGTTATTTCTTTTAATATCCTGCTGCGCGAAACAACTTCATAACGAATGTTCTGAAGAGCTCGTACTCTGTCAAGGAACGTGCAAAGCATTATGTTTTTTTTTTCAGTTTTTGAAACAGTCGTAATTTTGGCACTGTCTTAACATCTGTTTTACAAAAAAAAATGATTAAGCTATCAATTTCATAAAAATTTTCTGCATCTCAATTATGAAACACAAAAATTATTTAATAACATGAATGTCAAAGAAGGAGATGTCAAAACTTCAACAGCGTCTTCTAAAGCTGATTGAGAGCAATAAAAAATATTGTCGATTAAGTTTGGATTCTCAGTTGAAGAATAAACAAACTTTAGCATACGAGGTACGCTCAAAAGTTCCGGGACTGGTTGCGCATCTCGCCAACAAATGGCAGCACTAATCCACAAATATATTAAATTATAGCCCTAATATTCATAATTCAGCTTTTCAAAAGATTTTGTTCATGTGCATTGGGAACTGAGAAAATACTGCTATTGTGACCACGTGTGATTTTATCATTGACATTAAATTTGAGAACGAGCAAATTCGAGCAACGAGCAATCTGAGAGAGGATATTCAGCGAAAGCGATCATGAAAACAACTGGATGTTCCACCATGACAATGCACCCTCTCATCGAGATCTCCTCACATGTCAGTTTCTTGAGAAAAACAACATAATTTTGCTTCCACAATCACCCTACTCACTATATCTGGCTCCTGCGGATTTTTCCCTCTTTTCGAAAACGAAGATCCAGTTGAAAGGTCGCCATTTTGATACGATTGAGTAGATCCAGTACGAATCGCAAACAGCGTTTGACTCGTTTTAACAAAAAGACTTCCGGGACACATTGTCGGCTCAAGTTGGACTCATTGTATGGCTACACAAGAGGACTATTTTGAAGAGGACACAGTGTAAATGTATTTAAATAATGTATTTTCTCTTTAAATGAACAAGTCTCGGAACTTTTCAATCGCACCTCGTATGTAATCTACACGCAATTAACATACTCTAGTTGACCGTTTTTTGATGCTATGCACATTGTAAAATGTCGAAACAAAATCAATTCTTGTGAAACACATTTAAGTAATTTGAGGAAATTAAATTTATCGTTTAGTTTTGAGAATCGGAGCCAAGATGAGTTGACGAATCGATTTAAAAATGATAACAAATAAAAATTCGTGAGATTATAGACACAGGATTTTGAAAAAAGAAGAGCTTTTCAAAAAGATGTCACTTTTGGAATCATTCACGTGCACCTGACAGCATAAAAGTGAGGATTGATATAAAAAAGAAATCAGAAATGTAAAGGAAATTTAAGTTACATATATTGGGTTGTCAGATAAATTCCTTCGGATTTTTCTAATTATTTTAATCTTTACTTTTCATCAAAATATTTAACAAATCAGTCAATAATACATGTCTCTTACATCATTCATTACTTCTTTCCAACGTTCCATTAGATTATCCGTACCTCGAAGATAGAAGCCATCGGATCTGTACTCGAAGAATTCATCGAACCACATTTTGAGCTCCACGTCATTGTTGAAAACGCCCCACAGACGGTCGGAGAGCGACCGGAAAAAGTGATAATCTGAAGGCGCTAGATCAAAGGTATACGGCGTGTGCGGTAAAATGTCCCAAGCGAGCTCCTGAATAATGTTTTGATCTGATTAGCGACTTGGGGGTAAGCGTTGTCGCACGCCTTGCCGTCGGTCAACTCGTTACGGCTGGATTGTCTCGTTGAGCCTATGCATTTCCTGAATGTAAAGCTGTTGCATTCACCGTGCTATTGTTTTCAAGCATTTTGTAGTGGATTACACCTTCCCATACCCACCAAGAGCGGAGTGTCTATGAGGTCGAATTTCCTCTCAGTGAAGCCTGAAAATCACTTTTTGTGCTGTTCTTTCAGTAGTAGCGTCTTTTCTGGTACCACAGTACAATGTCAGGCAACTTTTTTTTTCATTTTAAATTTTTCATTTATTTTAGTTGTAAATTAAGTTGATGGAATTTCATTGCAGAAAAATTCATCATTTATTTTTAGTTATTTATTTAAATTAAAGTTTAAGTTTTCGACTCAATTATCGATGTTCTCTTCAATGCATTGTTGTATCGTATACAGGTAAATAAAAATAATTCCTGTAATTGAATCCAGTATCAAGTTTCATTGGTTGTTCATCAATGCAATGATGCTTAAACTGTAAGCTAAGAAGGTAACCAAACTATGAATACTTACAAATGTTTATTAATCCATATACGGTATATACCTTTCGTCAATCGATATATAATTCAGATTTTGGAATTATGAAAATGAATTCTGGCTGACTAACAATAAGTCATAAAACTTAAATGTTTTTGACGGAGAAGTCTGCAGGAAACTAAACTACTTACCAATGAAATGCCGGGTAATCCAAAATTCAGTAGACTTTATAAAACCTTATAATTATTAAACTATTTACAAGAAAACGATGCTGTTTGCACAGAAATGCTCAGAAACACGGGGGATTTTTGTTTATAATGAAAAATATTTTTTTATATTAGTTACATTTTTGACCAAAAGGTGGCGCTGGAGTTTCATTTAGCATGCAATCTTATCATGCGTGAAATAAGCAGATGAGTTAATTGCGCATTATCTTGGCTCTGAGGATGTTATTTTGATGTTGCTTTAAGAAACGCTTCGACACAAGCGATTTTCGAAGATTCAAGAAACTGAATTTAAGACGAATTTAAAACTCCAGCGCCACTTTTTGGTCAAAAATGTAACTAATATAAAAAAATTTATATTATAAACAAAAATCCCCTGTGTTTCTGAGCATTTCTGTGCAATCCGCATCGTTTTATTGTAAATAGTTTAATAATTATAAGGTGAATCCCCTGTGCATACGCACCCTGATAGTACTTTCGAAATCAAGATAGGAATTTTTTTTTTTCCCATACGATAATGCACGTTTTACAGAGAGCGATAAAAGCTTATACTGTGCACGTTTTAGGAGGCTGCCTAGAATCATGTCTTTAATTGCATTAAGCATTTCTGGAAAATTTTTGTGCTTCAATTGTGGGCCACGCCATGTCGCCCAACTTCAGTGGCCTCACCTAATCGTCGCTCGAATGGAAGAATGGCGCCAAATTCCAGAGAAATTCTATCGACATTCAGTTGAAGGTCTTTTCAACCAGTGGCGAATCTCACTGCTACATTGGGTGGAATTAACCACATTAATTACACAGGGGTTGGCGTCTCTGTGTGATCATGGCATGAAGGTACTTTTTGAATACTAGTTTTAAAATTTTTGAAACTTTTTAACACCCTTTACGCTCAAGGGTTTTTATTATACTCTCTGTTGGGAAGATTTGATATGTATATGAACGGCTCAAACGTTTTTAAATGAAAACACCGGTAAGATTTCAATAATGAAGAGCCTTATAATATAATGTAATAAAAACAGGATGATAAATTCCAAGATGATTATCCTGGAACTCTAACTGGATGACAAAACATTGACTTTTTCTTATGTTTTAATTTTAAAACAAATTAACAGTACTTGGAAAGAAATTTAGTATACTTGAAAGTAAATGGCGATAGAAATAGCTAATCAATTTAAATTTGACAGATGTAAGGTGCCTTTAGATAATCAATGTCATGTTAAAACAGAAAATAAATCTATACACAAAAACATGGAATAAGGACAAGATTCAGACTAAATAATTTTTTTATAATTTATTCGAAGGTAGTCGTAAATTAAAAAAAAGTTTTCCAATTTGTTTTTCCTTAGAGAAAAGAAAGCCGCAAAAATATAGTGATTAATGCGTTTTTGAAATTACAGATATTTATTATTACAACAAAAGTAAAATTTATAGCAAATTGGAAAGTTCAAGAACAAATAACATTTATGGAGGAGATGGAATCATTAAATTTATAGACTAAATGAAACAAAGTATTAGCGCATGTCATAAAAAAAAACCGATCATACCAAAACTAAGATGGATATTAAGAAAAACATTAGAAATATTTTATAACTTATTTTGAAGGGTCTAATAAAATTTTATGTAGAAGTTTTAATACATAAAGAAATCTTCCAAAGAGTTCAACTACTCTAAATTTCAAAGCCAGGGCTTTCAGATTTATTATCATTTCCCTCAGTTTATTATTCCGTGTTTTATGAACCTAAATCCTCCCTCTCATCCTTTGGATAGTGACATGTTTCTGACTCCGAACTACTTTATGTCAATAATTTCGGAATAAATCTTTCTCGTTTTTCTTTTTTTATGCTATATTCTCAGCTGATTATCTCCTATCCTCTTTGATTCGTCACTATAACTTACGTATATCCCTCCCGCTAGTTTGACATGGGTGAACGATGACTGTTCGTCTCTCTTCTTTTCACCTCGCGAGTTTCTATAGGTGAAACTGTTGGCGCCTGAGTAAAAAAATATATTATAGATCTTTGAGAAATGTCGTTTAACTCTCTGGAGTCCTATTGAAACGGATAAACAGGTTACTTTCATTCCTTACGGCGACAGAGTTCACTACTTACAATTTGTCACTGGACAAAAATAGTCGCACCTCCCACCCACGCTCTCTTTTCTTTCTTTTCTTCCCATTCCACACCCAAATTTTCTTTCGCCGTGAATGGGTTTCTTCCATTTTTCAAAAGCCCTGGGTCTTTTTTGTCACCGTCGTCCAAAGCGGACAAAGAATCGGCAAGGAAGGTGGGGGTGGGGAAGGGGGGAAAAAGCAATTCTCTAGCATAATTCACGGACTAAACCCATTGTCGTTGGCGAGGAACAAGGGAAAAAATTTAGGCGTTCGATTTGATGTTAAATCACTCCACCCTTCGACTGGTTGTGATCTAAACTCATAAATTAACTCACATAAATGTATAAGTGTGGACAAACTTTCTGGGGTTTGTTGTTTTTTTCTTGTTCATATTAAACTCTTCTTTGCGTAAGGAGAGGAAAGTAGAAGTAGGGAAGAAAAAAAGAAATTAGTTTTTTTGGGTTTTTTTTTGTTTTTTTTTGCAAAAACTAAATTCAAAAAAAAAAATTACTTTGAAAATGGCAAAGTTTTACTCTAAAGCACATATCACGAAGACAAAAGTGCAAAAAGTAGATTAGAAATCACTTCGGCTAATGGTTCTTTTTGAAGAAGACTTTCAGAAAGTTTTCGTAATCTCAAATTTATTGCTCATTTTATATAACTCCATTTTCTTTATGTCAAACATTATCCTTCATTTGTGTCATTTACTTTTCTTCTATCTCTGACCCTTTTTCAATATTAAGTCTTCATATTAAACATTTACTTTTCTGAGTTGTTAATTAAATCTCGCCTTCCGTCGACTCACGTCTATCAATGGTAAGTCACCAAGAATCTACGGTGTATAATGTTCGGGTGAAATTTCCGTCTCGAAATTCATTATCAGAACTGCTATATGTTTCACCGAACGTAGAATTTAATTTAAAAAAGGGGAAAAAATGAAATAAATTAGTAAAGTTAAATAAGAAGAGTTCATACCTTCATTCATTAATGTGAGAATCTACTTTATTTTCTATTTTTGAAACAGAAGATATCTTAGCAAAAATTAAAATAATTATTAAGTTAACACAGAAACAAACGACCTCCTTAAGTTCTTTATTAAATGGTGAAATGAAAAAAAATTATAAATTAATATGTGAAACTAATCTTAGATTTACAATTTCACAATCAAAAGAGAGACTGGTATTATTTTATTTAAAACGATTCAAAACAGATGACTAGGATATTTTTCTTATGCCCTTGCCTGCACTTATGCATTTATCTTAAAATTGATTATAACCATATACCGAATAGCCCTTATTCGGAATTATTTTCGTTTCACAATCGGGTTTTTTTTCCCGCACCTCTTTCTGTTTGTCTTTGTGATTAATTTGTATGAAACATTTGTGTGAAACATTGTACATATGTATTTTAATGTTTCTTTTATGATGAAATACTCGTATTCTTTGTTTAAGTCTAGTTTTGTAAGATCTTGCGTCTTTATAAAATCTCCACAAGGAAGTCTATTTTGCTTATCGCATGGTTTTCATCGAAAAAGCGAACGGCAAACGTATACATTTTTGTTATTTTCATGGCAAATAAAAAAGAGAAAAAAAGCCTTAAACCTTGGTTATAAATGAAAATGATTTGTGATGTAGGTTATCACAAGAAAAAAATAGACCGAAGGCTAGGCTTCCGTGGTAAACATTTAGGAAATAGGAGAAAAGTCTTCATGATATCCAATACTTTATTTACGTCAGTTATGTGACCATTTCCGGAATTTTAAATACACAAGTGATTATCTAAGACCATTATAGAAGAAAAAAACATTCTTTTGACTTACGGCAGTTAATCTAATCTACTGTAAATTCAAGATATTGATTGGATTCAACATTTATAACACAAAAATTATGAAAATAAATGTTAAACATCAATCTTTGCAAACATATGCAAAAAAGTAATCGTTTCTAATTCTTTATTAATAATAATATTTTTAGAATGAATAAGCACTTATTAATAAATTTTATTTTGTCTGAAATTTGATGATGAAAAACGCATTGGAAATGTAAAAAATACCGCTTTCGTCCCAGAACCCAATGCTGTTTTAGTTCTAGTTTCGGTTGCATGTCGTCATAATCAGCAAACTTTGAGAATAGGTTATTTGTTGATCATTAGCATAGCTGTTCTGATATTTTCCTCTCTTCGACATGCCGAACGATTATTTAAGGGTGTTCACAAATGAAACTTAAATCTACATTAATTAAAATAATACTTATTAAATTAATCTACATACTTTGTTTCCAAGCTCTAATCAATAAAAAAATTCAACGATTGGAAATTTATAATTAAAACGACAATCGACTAATGCGTAAAATTTTAGCATAAAATTTTTTTGCTAAAGAATCGGGTAATTCGTAGAAGTGCTCAGCAAAAGTATATATAAATGCGCACTCAGGTATATGTACATAAGTCCCAATGCAGTGAGTAAAACTGCAATTTATAAAATTTTATATTAAAAAATTTATGGTAAACAATACGTGAATTCACATCCGCGGCCCAGCAATATCTATCAAAATTTTAAAATTTATTGTTTAATGTTGCGGTTCGGTAAATGTTGCTCTGTAAGTTCAATTTTCATATACTTTAATTACAACAAAATTCTTTTATTGCTACGCTCCTTCGTTGACAAGGATAATTTATGGTCACAACTGCGGAGGTAAATACATTTAACGAAGCACTGTAACATAAATTTCTATAATTCATTGCTATTTTTGAAAATTCCAAACACTGACTTACTCCGTTATTAAGGTTTGTAACAAAATTCGCTCGCAGCTTTTAACTGAAATCGATTCTCGCGAACCCTTTTCTGAGATGTTGAGAAATCGCAGAGTTGGAGAAGGGAGGATGGAAGAAGGGAAAGGAGGGAGGAGGAGGAGGAGGAAAGAAAAAAGCCATCTGCGCGACACATAAACGTATGTGAATTGTCCCTTCATACGGGAACATGAATCCCTGCCTAATATAAATCATGCGGTATCACTTGATTCCATCCGCGTGGCCAGCAACAATACGCTGCCTTTCCTAATCTTTGGCGGCAGGGAGGGAGGGAGGGGAAAATGGAAGGGGTAAGAGGAGGTGGGGGATGAGGGGGTGGATTTATGGATCATCAGCCGAGAGAGACGTGAAAAGCCGTTCCCGATAAAGGGAGTCGATGTTCGGTAGCTTTGCAACCAAATGCCGGAGAACGGAGACTGTAAATTACGTCAGTCGCTCTCTCAATGAACTTGAAACATGAATTTTGAGTCCTATCTAATGAAGAATGGGCTCCGAGGCCCTGTGTAAATCGCCCCTTAATGGCATTGGTTTGGCGAAGGCCGCGGAAACAATAGGGCTTCTCCAGGGCCGAGCAAAGGCTTCGGTTTCTATTTGCGGCTGACTCCCACCAAAACCGCACCAATAAACACCACAAAAGACGAGTTAATAAATAATTAATTTCCTTTTATAGCGCTCGTTATATAAAATTTACGCATACACTCGTATCGTGTACTTTCTATTTAACCGATTTCGATAACGTTTTTGAAGCAAAGGAGACAAGATTGTGTTGGCCATGACAATTCAGAATCAAATCTAAGTCATATTCCAAAGAAAAGAAAGAAGCAATAAAATGAGAAAGTATTTCAACCTTTTTATTATACAAAGTAAATCGACTTTGGCTGAAAAGAAATACATTAATCCTTGTCTGTCTGAAACCAATTTATTAAAGTTATTTTTTGGGGGGTTGAAAATTGAATTTAAATAAATTACTTCCTATTAATCTTAATGAGATAAATCTTAAGTTAAAATAATGATATGCAAATAATGATCATAATGAAATCCACAATAGGGACTTATCATTATTTTAATTTATTTCTTAAGTAAAATAAATAAATAAATAAAAAAAACGTGAAACAACTATTTCAACTTATTAAGTTTGAATTTTTCCTCGTATATATTCTTTTTTTTATTTCTACCAAGTATTCGATATAATCTCAAACTAAATAAATAAATAAAAATAATAAATAAAATATTTTTATAGTTTTAATCTTATAAACTACGTTCGCACTAGAGATGTAGATTATAATTATCTAGCTCAAAAACCAGATTTAATCCTATGTAGCTTAAATTTTTAGCCAAGCAGTTCGCATTTACACAACATAAGCTAGAAATTTAATCCCTTCCAGACACATGCAATCGCAATATGGCATTACGATTACCATTACATGTGTCTGGAAGAGCAAGACACTCGCCACAGACAAAATGGACGCTAATCGAATGATCGTTTCATTATTGGCGCATTTTCATAACGTGTGAGAATCAAAACAATTTAATTGCCAAACAGCGGAAATCAAAGTTGAGGCAACTATTGTATGACGGTAACGTCGAAATAAGAAAATTGAAGAGCTGGAAATGATTTTACGACACGTTGCAGTGGAATTCTGGGAGCCACGTGATCTTGTTTAATCCCGATGATTCTCTCCCCCCAGTTCTGAAAAGCAGCTTAAACATTATCTAGTTTCTGGAAATGTAAGCTAAATGATTTTAAGCTGCACGAGCTCGCATTACATTTTTTAGGCTAGATCACTCATTTATTCTAGCTTACATTCCTAGTGCGAACGAGCTTTAACACTGATGATAGATGTCTCTGGGATTGTGAGGATGGTTGGTTTTGGGGTTCTACCTGGTATGAGGAGATATTATTTTATACAGAATTCAATTTAAAGGAGAACTCTACGAAAATTAATTGACCGTAATTTCTTTTCCATTCTCTGTTATAAGTATATCATAGTCCAACAAAATTTTTTTAATATTTCTATGTACACTTTTTTATATATCATCCAGTGTTTCGTAGAGCTACAAGGAAGCCTGGGGTTTAATCAACATCATCTGCTATGTTGGTCTGAGGCAAGTTTTTAGAAGCGACAATTTAAGATGAAAAGTGACGAGCCTCTTCTGAGAAGTTCTTAGAGCAAAATCTCAATCAAAAACCCTAGCGTAATGGAAAAATGACCATAATCATATAGCTAGCTTAAACGCACATGCTAAGGCCGGCTTCCGAGTCAAGATGCACAAAATATTATACTTCCCGCTCTAACTCACATGAAAATCATAAAATGAGCCAAGTTTTTATGTTGGATTTGTAAGCCACACGATTTTCTCGGGTGATGCGAGAGTATTCGGCTTGTGTCAAAGCCTTATAAAGCAACATAAACCATTTTGAGTGATCGGTAAACTTTTTTCAATTTTTCTTCATTTACATGTCTGGAATCTTTATCTGGTTTCCGATATACTGCAATTCAAATTTTATTCTTTGGTCCGTCAGTGCCTTGTTTGTTTACAAAACGTTAGAAAGCCTGCTAAAGATTTCAATAAAAAATAAATAAACAGTATTATAATTAAAATGCGTGAGAACATTTTTCTGTTATTAAAAATAGTTTTAGAAATAATTTCACATTTGAAGAAGGTGAATTACTTAATATTCAAAGCAAGCGATAAATGATATACAGGCTGATTCATATCAAATGTAAAAAAAATTAAGGCATTTTGTGGGAGTTCAGGTTGAGCAAAATGTCATATGAATTTAGATCGTATTCCGATTAGGTACAGAATTACAAAGATCAATATTTTATTAGTATAATAGTAGATGTTTACATGTGGTTACCATTAAAAACGCAAAATACAATCATTAACAATTGACTATCACTTATTCGTTGGCATCAATATTCGTAAGCATTTACTCTAACGTTGATGTGCCCAGTCAAATATGCAATAACGATACCATAGTTCGTATTTGATTCGATGATTTGTATAGATGTCGTGCTGCTATTCAAGATCAAAGAGCACTTGTTATAACTAAATCATATGCTTTTAAATTAAATGTTAATTGTAAGTCTTAACATGTGTTTTGTTCACTTATTTGCTACTAGTAGGAATACGACCTATGTTCTTATGGAATTTTTTCCTCAATCTGACCTTCCCAACAAAATACCGTATTTTTTTTGATACTCATTATGAATCACCCCGTGTATCAATAGTTTAACCTTAATGAAGAAATACATGAAGAGAAAATGCGAATTTGTTTTTCTTTAAAGCATTACTTTTTCGAATATATTATCATTCAAGTAAAAAACTTGTAACGTTGATCTTTCTTTCCATTTTAAAGCTTTAAGAATATTTTAAAAAACAACAACAGGAATTTGAAAAGATAAAACATTTAATTAAAATCTTAAAATAACGACTTAATGATCACGTGATATAATATTTGGTAAAATTAATTATTTATTCAACGACTAGTGGCAACATCTCATGAATATTTAAATTTAAGTTATTAATTTAGAAAGCTAAAATAGTTGACGATTAATTCCAAGATCAATTTTTGATGGTTTTTACATTAATCAAAAAGCGTTCGTAAAGAATAGAATTTCACGGTTTGATTAAAGAAAAAAAAAGTACAAAAACATTCTTTTAAAAACAAAAAAATAAGAAGTTGAAATGAATTTCAGATAAATGTTTTTTTAAATAAAAAACATGACATGGGAAAAAAAATTATATTAATACTGTTTTATGTAAATAATACAAATTTTCTTTTAATTTGGTTAATGAAACATCCATTGAAAAAATAAAGAAAATTGTTTATTATTTTATGGATCAACTCGCTAAAATAACAATTCAATTAATTTCAAAAAAAATTAATTAAAACAGAGAGCATGAATCTAAAAAAAATTAATAACAATGATAATTAAAATAGAAAAAGAAATCTAAAATGTTACATTCTTATAGACAAAGCAGGACTTCCGTTGAAACTAAATTAAAATGAAAAATCGATCTCGCTATTTTAAATTAGACTAATCAGATGATCGAGCTTTCGAAAATCATCACATACTGTTTTGAGTTTATACACCATAAAATTTATGAACTTAACATTGTTGAATCCTTAGGAGTGTGAAATCTTTAAATGTCATTAAGTACTAATGGTATAATGCCAAAAACTGGACAAACGGTAGTAACAAACAAAATAAGAAGAGTAACCACAATTCCACAAATGAGATTTTTAATCTGGAGCCACGGATGTACATTTCGAAGACCCTGTCCTCTTCATCAGCGTGTAAATTGGGAATAGAAAGAGTGACCGACTATATATATAGCCATTAATTGTGTTCAAAAGAATGAGAGAGGACAAGAAACCTAATGAAATGCGTGTGTGTATCTTAGGAAAAGGGGCGTCTGTATGACATTGCTTCACCCTAAAGGAATGAAATGGAATGAGCTGTAATTTCATAGAAGACTTAAACGATGAATTCAATAATGTTTCTTATCTATTTAAATGATTGTTATAAATATCATGACCAGAATAAAAAAAGAACAATACGATTCGATCTGTTGATAAAATTGATGAGACATCGTCTACACTTCCCATTAGCATCAGCCATCATGGACTGCTTTTTCGCAGCTTTCAATACCACCACGATAGCTAAGATAGCACATGCTGACAGGTATCTCGAAAGGCGAGATCTCTAAAATGTTTAATTCTTGCAAGTAGAAGCCCCAATGTTTACAGTGTCGTCATTAGAAAACAATCATGCAGACCGACGTCTAAAAGACTTGTGCAACGACAATATAGGTATCTCACTTCAATGAAGGCTCGGTCTAATCCATATTCACTAGAATAATGTAGTGCAGGGAATTGGAGTGAATAGAGATGGCGAGCCGAGCGCCTATGCAGAAACCTCTTATTTTGGCAATGCAATACACGTTATACTATGCCGATAACGGACACAGTGTAGCAAGCCCATGAAGCAATAGACCGATCATGACTTGTCTCTACAACTCAAGATTCTGGTGGAAACATCATGGTATAGGTTATGTTTTTTTGGTCCGGAACGGGGCCTCTGATATTTCTTGAAGGTCGGGTGACAGCCAAGGAACTCCTGAACGCTATTGCCGATCAAATCCATCCTGCGACGTTGCACTTTTTCCTTGCTTGTGACAGACCCTTCATGCTAAATGGCTGTCTAAGCAGGGAGTGACTTCCACCATCTACCCTGGCATCCTACAAAGCCTGAATCTTAACTCAATAGAGCGTGTTTGGGATTTGTTGGGATCAACAGCATCTTCTTCCGTCAACTTTTACAGCATCTGAAGGCCTCTTTGATGAACGCACTGCAGCAGCTCGTAGAATCTATGCCTAAACGTATACATGCTGTCATTCTGGCTAACGCAGGACCTACCGTTTATTGAACCAATGTTTCTATTCATTGGCCAGGCATTGTAGTACTTGGTATACTTAACGACCTCAAAAACACTAAAAAAACATGCAAAGAAATATAATAGCACAAGAAATGTGAAGATGTTCAATAATTGTGATCGGCTTCAGAAAAATGATCAGATAATGGAATGTCAATTATCCGAAATTTTCTTCACTCTACTAAGTCGAGGATCGTCAATACTACAAAATTCGTATTGTTAAAATTCATTACTTTTAAAAAAAATATGATAGCGGACTATCCAATCGCAGACAGCAAATTTGAATCTTTTATTATCAAGTTTTCTATTGGAGGGTTCTTTAAGTTTTAAGAAAACACTTATTTATTTAAATCAACCTAAAAAGATTATCGATAAATTGTATCTCGTGACGGAATTTTTGAGCAAATTGGCGTGGTTCTCCTTCCTTGACGTAGATAATTTTTCCATTGACATCCGTTGTAGTCCTTGCCGTGATTATCACATTTCTTTCTCCCCTTGAGCGTCGATGGCGGACCCAAAGAGGAGAGCAGTTTGCAGTTTGATTACATTTAATGCCATAGCACAAGATGATATCAATGGAAATGTTGATTTCCCTTGGGAGGCGTTAAAATAATCTATTCGGCAATCAAGATAAAAATTCAGTCACGATAATAAACGCACAGCACAATTTTCGTATATTCTATTAGCCTTGTATCGGGTAGAACGCTTTAGGAGGAAACTTTACAGTCCTATAATTTATCTTTAAATTAAATTTGACTTCCATTTTAGAAATATAATGCGTTACAAATTTAAATTAGTGCCAACAAGTCTGTTTTATGGTTATCCGTGTGCCTGAGCAGGCAGATACTATCGCTCACGTCCCCGGGGTTGGACCAAATTATTTGCATTTCCATTCTCTCTCGAATGATTGGTAATTATTAATTACGTCGGAATCAACGTACCATTTTCCACGAAGCAAAGTGCTTCCATCACTAAAGCATCAGATTTTACACGGATCGCTAATTTTGGCCAGATTTCCTCTTTTAAGATTATCATATAGATAAATAGACTTTGAAAGAAACTGATCGAAACTCCGTGTTTGAAGAAAAAAAAAGCTCTTCGAGAATTTTCGAGATAGTAATCAGATTGTTGGAAATTTGAAGAGTTATAAGATATATTTCTCTTTTTAAAGTTTGTTTAAATTAAATTTCTGAAAAAGCTTCTTTCGTTGTTAAGGAATCGGAATTATTTTATGAATAAAAATTTCTCTGACATCAAAACAGAAGAAAATGAAAATTCTATCATTGCTTTCAGAGTATATACTCAAAATGCTTATCTCAATCATAAACCTTCCATGATTATGTCTCAATCTTAATGTAATTCTGACGGTTATGCTCCATGAATACTGCGTTCAAGAATTCCAAGGATTGCGACAATTCGAGAACATCCATCGCTAAGAGGTTAAATAAAAACTTTTTTTTTCGTTTGATGAGAGGATCAGATTTGAAAATGAGCATTAGCTATTTTTAAACAAATTGAAATTCTAATCAAGAAATAAAAAAAAACTATGACCTAAAATTAATTCTTCTCGCATACTCCTGCAATGGCAAATTTGTAATTATTTTATAAAAATAAAAACCTCAATGGTTCGGCTATCTCCCATCATTTTATATACAAAAATTATTCATTTCAACGAGAGAATCCTTTTCGGTGGAGTTATCTGCACAAAATTTGGTCACAT
>JAHWFO010002284.1:5907752-6003883 GCA_023313115.1 Rhysida immarginata
GGCGTATCAGAGCCCAATATTTTATTTACAAAAATTATTCGTCTCAATGAGAGGAGTCCATGGATTTTATTGACTTTTCGCTAATATGAATTCTATAGCAGTTTCTTTATTTTTAGGAAAAAAATATTAACATCTCTTGAAAGAATTAACTAATTTTCATATAAATTAGTCGGTCACAGTTTAATTTTCTATAAATTAGTCGGTCACAGATTAATTTTCATATAAATTAGTCGGTCACAGTTTAAGGAACTCTCTAAATGTGTATTAATTTCATTTGATTCTGCTGGTTGCCGTTTCCGAGGAGTTAGCTGCACTAAATTATCCACGTATGTAACGACGGAAAATTTTTTTTTTTTTTTGCAGAATTTGGAGTCATGAGTTTTTAATCAATTTCAGGGTACAACAAAATTTCAGTTGGGGCGGACGAAAACATAGGCCGCCACTTTTAGAGTGGTTGGTACGGTGCAGGGCCGTACCCGGGAGGAGGGGGAGCCTGAGGAGGCTGCAGCCTCTTGAAATTGGCCACAATGTCACTAAATGTGTTACATGGGGGACCCCCCCCACAAGCAGGATTGGACCAGCAGTATCAGAAAAAAAATTCTGGCCCCCTCAGCCCCCTCCCCCCAGAAAAAAAATTCTGGTTACGGCCCTGACTGTAAATAACAAATTAGGTCCGGAATCATAAAAGCGTCGTAAGCAACTTAACGACATTTCGTCGTTACGGCGTCTTACAAAGTTTACTGCTATCCACAAAACCTGTCGCAAATGAAAACGTCATTACAAAGAAAGACGTCGTATTCTAATGTTTCTATTATTATGACTCAGCATTGATGAAATATCTGTAATCGCACATATTCGATGTTGTAGATTTTCTAAGATGTGATTTTTCGTTGACCGAGAGGTAAGTCGACATATAAATGGAAGATCAATTTGGCGAACTTGTTCAATCAATAAATTTCATCGGCCTCGGTGGCTCAGTGGTTGCGAGATCGCCTCTGATGCCCGAGGACGCGGGTTTGACCCCAGCCGAGGACGACGAGGATTTTTTCAGGGGGGAAATCCTGAGATTATGCACTTCCTTCGGAAGGGAAGTAAAGCCGTTGGTCCAGTGTAGTCGTTTGCCGGCTGCACGTTAAAGAACCCTTGCGAGGCAAAATCTGCGGCCCCTATAACGCCGTCCTGAAATGACCATAGCAGTTGAAAAGGACGTTAATACCAAACAAAGCAAACCAATCCATAAATTTCAGTATAACACATGCTTCTTTATCAGTCTTTGATATTTTCACAAAAATAATTTCTATTTTTCAGCACTTAATATTTTTTAAAAAATTTCTTTTTTTTTTTCGTAATTCCGAAGAAGTAAACTTACTTTCGCTTTCTACGTTTCGCTATTTGCATTATTTGCGCTTTAGTGGCTGTTTTCAAGCACACAAAGGCGGTATTTCCATACTCTCGAAATCAGACTACTATTTTCTCGTCGTTACGTTTAAGGGGGCTAACGATGCATATTGTGAATTGCATTTAAGACAAATCGTGAATTCGCTAAATTTACCGACTGTTAATAACGACGTTTTTGTGGATTCGGGCCTTAAATCGTTAAAATTTTGATTTTGTATGAAAATTTATACATAGAGTATTCCTTCACTAGTCAATCATTTTTTTTTACCTTTGAAAATAGAAGTAAATAATCTGCATTAAATTTTGTTTCAAGTTCAACATAACCGCACATGAAACTCGAAAACAAAGCCACAGTCTTCGCAATGGAGACGTCATCCTTATCTAGGCCGAAAGAACCGCGCCATATTCGCGATAACAACAAAGTACTGCCCGGGACTCAAGAGAAGACCTCTGAGTCGCACAGTTCCACCACTACACGACAGAAACGTTTGGGTGAGTTCATTTCTAAGAAGGTTGGCTAGGGATACTGCAATTGTCATATTTTTCTCCGACAATTGTTGTCTAAAGCACGCGCGCAACAAAAACAATGCAGACACGAGGGGAGACAACATGCGACGCAGGAGAAAAATATGACAACAATTTCAATATCCCTATCCAACCTTTTTAGACATGAACTCACCCAAACATTTTTGTCGTTTAGCGGTGGAATTATGCAACTCAGAGGTCTTCTCTTGAGTCCCGGATAGTAGTTTTGAGTTCTGCAGCTTGCAAAGTGTGAATCAATTGTTGAAATGCACACGAATTCCGTCATCGGTTCAACAAATAGCCGCATTATCATAAGTGCGCTAAATTCCGGAGTGGCATATAAAGCTCTTAGAAAATGGTTACATATTCAAACTGCAGTGCACAAAACGATTTCTCCTGTGGCGTTCATTTTCCTATAAACAAGAAACAGTGCACCGTGAGGCATGAAATGGCACTTCTACCTGAGCTTTTAAAACCTTGGACTTCCTCTATTCAGTGATGTGCGGAATGTGTTTCTGTTTTTGTAGAAATTTTTTTGAAATAAAAACTTGAAATTTGGTCCATATTTATAGATAACCTTGTATATGCTATTCTCTACGAAGAATTTCTAAATGAAAAATTCACAAAACGATAAAAGTGCCAGCATTAAATCTGATTTAACTATTTTAGATCATCCTTTATGCGTATCTATTAAGTCTATTGCTTAACACACAAAGTTGAGAAATGTGACAGAATTAAAAGAATATTTTAAAAACTCGGAGCGTCATCGTGCCAAAGTAGAATTCAAAAGAAGAATTAGATTGATTCTGAAAATGACGGAAGGCATCCTTAAGGTTACTAGTGCTTAGAAGATAAACTTCGTCTCTACTTATTATTTCGTTTCTCTAGGATTTACAGTAAAAGCTTATCATTTCTTTGGGGTATTTATTACCTGACAGTCTCCAGAATATATAATTACACAATGTTTATCTTCTTCACTATAATTTCATGAAAGTTAAAAGGGTCATTTTTTTTAAATAAAATTTAAATATTCAAAACGAATGTGAAAGCGTTAAACATTACTGGCCATGACTTTATCTTTAAGCCTGCTCAGAAAATTTAGAAAACTGCATGTGAAACAACATTTTGTCTCCCTTACAAAAGTAACATGCGCTTGAAAGCAGTAAACGAGAACGCGTTGAGAAAACTCAGAGTGCAGTTAATGTTTACTGTGAAAATACCTTTGGCGTTTGCTCTAGAAATAATTCACAGCCCCCGTTTTGGTAACAATTTGTGAAAAGGAACTTTTCCTCTTTTAACTCAACCGCTGCTTTGCCTCGAATGATGTCAGGAAAATGAAAAAGTAAAAAAAAATAAAGGAGCACACACACACACATACACACACACACACGCACACACTGACACAGGCACAAACATACAAACGGGTCCATTCACTCAACTTGATGTGACTAAGCGTCTCTCTCCTCCACCTTGACCCGCCCTCCCTTCTCCGCTCGTTTCAACATCTTAATAATTTGTTTGGTCATTGTCGCTTTTCCTGAGGAAAAGGGAACATTAACTATGAACTCTGCATTTCATCACCACTAAACCTCGGGGTCACATCACCTAAACCGCCGTGAGAATTGGACGAAGCCTCTGTTGACACAATCGCCCCTTGGAGCACATGACTTGCCTCCTCTTCAAGCTGTCGCAATTCCCACGGAGAACATTGGAAAAACTGATAAACATATGAATAAAATAAAACTGTTGTCTCTCTTTATCGTAACTCGAGCGATTGCCATCGAATTTTCTGCTGGGTTCATAGATTTAAAATATTATTCTTTTCCGTTTACCTTTCTATTCTACTACATGTACTCGATGCGAATCGATCATGTTTACATCCTCAACTACTTCACTCTATTAATTAAAATTTATACGTTAGTTTGTTATTAATTCAATATCGGTTTATTTGCGAGATTGAAACATTCAAATGTTTAATTAAATTGCTTAACTTGAAGTTCCAAAATTAATGTTTGCACTTTCACACATGCAATTTTAGATTTCTGATATTCTTGTCACTTTCAGTTTGATTTCTTAGCATTCGTTATACGTACCCAAATTCATATTTTGAAAACTCTATTCTTGACCAGATATGGTCATGAAGATGAAACTGAGCTTTGATAGTTCTTGTAAAATAACCTTTATATTTTTATCGTAAATATCCAAGATAAAACAGATACGAAAGTTCCAACATCTCAACATATTCAGCTGGAGAATGCATCTTAAAATATCTTTTAGAAAAGCTCCTGTGAAGATTCTTTAGAATTTGTGCCAAATAGCCCAATTAGCCATTTATCAAAAAATTCTCCCATTATTCATCATTGGGCTTGTGAATTTACAATCAATAACCTTCTATGGTTCCTGACTTTAAAAGCATTATTTTACTGAAAGTTCGCGTAGCCAGAAAGTTGAATATTTTCTTTTACTCCTTTGACCTTTTAGCATTCCATAATAAAAGGAAATCAAGTTGCCATGCATAAAATTATTTATCTAATATTTCCCTTATCCCCTGGGTACCCTTTCAGCCGTCTTTCAAAAATTTCCGGGCATTTCTCCAAAGTAATGTTATGCCTATTTTACATATAGCCTATGTAGTGTCTAGGGTAAGCTAAATAAAAACATGCCTTACCGGTCTCATGTTCGATTCATATAGGTGCAGTAAGGGCCGTTCAACAGACTCAGTGAGTCCAAATCCATCCACCAAGTCTGTACGCGAGATTTGTCATTCTACAAATACCATGTTCAACTGTAACTGGCATCATTGTCACGTGTAAATCTCAAGAAACAACGTCAGTAAAAGAAAATAATCGAAATCGTTCGAGTGATAGCGCGTTTGACTCGGTGCAAACGGAATAAAATGTTAAAACAATCGCCCCACAAATTTTCAAAATGCCACTTCAAAACCGCCAATATAATCACCATTCTCCGGGAAATCACGAACCCAGGTTTCCATGGACGTTTGCTGCTCACAAGCCCCAAATGAGCAGAAACAACGTGACACCCACGTATAGAATGGTGCCTAGCTCGTCGAAATTAGATCACGGAACATACACCCTAGCAAACAGATGGTCGAATTTGATTTGACCGATGCTTAGAGAATCCTTAATGCATAACACTGTAAAGTTCGAAAGAAGCGATCTCATTTTTATGGTTAAGGTTGGGTCAACTTGCTCTAGTAGCAAGAATTAAGATATGTGCAAATAACCTTGACATTTTGGACAATTCTGCACTGTCAACATTGTGTTAACAGTTTGGATTAGACCATCCCTGTTCCAACATGACAACGCGCCTTGTCACAAAGCATGGCGTGTGCAGGAACGGTATGAGGAAATGGATTAGCTTACACAGAACCCCGAAATACATTCCATTTAGCTTACACATTAATTGGTGCTACGATTACGGGCCAGGCCACGTCACCAACATCTATGATTGAACTATCAACACTCTCAGGCAGAAAGGAAGAAAATTCCTGGCGCTATCTATCAAAGTCTGGTCCCTCGGAGAACAGAGGCCATAATAAAAACAAAGGGAGGTTTAACATCATATTAAGTTTCGTGAAAATTTGGTAGTAGTGCAAAAGTAGAGGTATCCCGAAATATTATTATTCACATAGTGTCTGAAATAAGGAAGTAATGTACTTTAAAAGCATTTAGCATACAGGGTCTCTACATAATATAAAACCTAAATTTTAAAATAGACCAGCATTCCATATTTATAGTAACGTAGAATAAGTATGAAATTTTGACCACTTACTGATTTTCGTGACGGGTCAGCCTTCGATTGCAAGTGAAGAAACTTCGGTCGTTTGGTGAACCTCTAGCAAATGATTAGCTGATCCCTCAACATCAAGAAACAGTGAAAACTTCATTCTCTTACAAGATGGAGCTCCACTTCAATGAGTACAGGGATGTTCAAAATTATCTTCTTTAAAATCTGAAAACAGACATTGACAACCAAGAAGTCCGGATCCGACGCCCATGAATTTTTTGTGGGGTATGTCAAAGACATAAATTTATGTCTCTTAATTGCCTGTAGTTGTGAAAGATATGAAACAACGCACTACGCCAGCTGCTGCAAGTGTTGACAGGAACAAGATTCAACCTGGTGTTTGGAAGAATTGGAATACCGTATTGATGCCTACAAAGAGAACGCCTACATACTGCTGATAACAGTTTAAAGAGGTCATGTACAGTTCTTCTTTGTATAAATTATTGAATAGTCCTCTTTCTTTTATAGTAGCCTAATACGTAAGTAAGACAATACGAATAAGGTATTAAAACCTAAGTTTAAATACCATTCTTATTCTAACTCATTGTAATTTCCAGTGAGATGCTTTAACTGCTCTCCGCTAATCTTAGTTTACTTTTAAAACTTAGATTTTCGAAATCTGTTTTATCTTTAAAGACGTTTTCATTTATCTTAATTGCTCTTAAATCATCGCCATCTGTTTCGTATTGATCGAAATAAAACAAAGAAATCTTTTATGAAAAAATTTTTTAGCTGCTCACCTAATCGCTTCGCACCTGTTTAGCATAAACAAAATCAACATTTCGTCGATCGTATCGGTTCGAAGTCCTGCTATCCGCGTTAGCTTTCATTTGTTTCTCTTTCCATCCATCGAATTCAGAAAACGATTAAAGGAGAAATCTGTGCGACACCTCCTCCTTCCAATTCCATCGGTTATAAGTTTTTTTTTCTTTTTATTTTTTCCTCTTATAATTTTTTTCCTTTTCCGTTTTTCTTCTGGTCGCGCTATCCGGAGGTGACCGGGGTCGTTGTATAATTGCAAGACTGGCAAGAAAACAGCGGCAAGGACTTTTCTTCCGAGCTAATTTGCTGAGCCGGCAATCGCTTTATTGCGTTATTGATATAGGGCACTCTAGCGAGAGTAATCAGAGAAATTAAGAGAGAGCGAATACGGGCGGCATAAAAATTGGCCCCTCACGCGCCTGCGCCTTGCACTAACCCTCTCCACAAAACGATTTCCTCCAAAAGAACTTATTAAACCTGCGCTCGGGGTTTTAGCAAAATAATTAGAAAACTTTTGTTTCAGAATAAGAGAAAGAGGTCATATTTCTTTTCACGTGTCGCTGTTTGAATTCGCTTAATGGTGAGACGATGTATCGACCAGTTTCTGCGCGAATCTCTTGTGGCGAATTTTGCATTTAACTGAATCGGGTAAAATGAGTAGCCGAAGGTTTTAACTTCTTTTTTCCTCTTTTAATGCGGTGTTAGAGGAAAGGTTTAAACTTTTTACCGGAAATATTTAAACAAATTAAAAATTTCTGTAATTTAAGCTTTATTCAAGAATTTATTATCTTATTGAACTCCTGTGTTTCTTTTTAACAGTATTGAACTGTTAGCTTTGACTGTACATATAAGTGACGTCATGAATAGACGGTGCAAAAACGTTAAAGGGAGACACAGACTGACAGAACTGACAAAGAGCCCTGGTAAGAAACATTAAACAAACCCATTCTTCCTTTGCTATTTTTATTATTCTTCAAATAGGAAAAGCATCTGTCGGCTCGGATGATATCACATCTATTCGCTGTCACGATGTTGAATGAGACCTTCGTTGGAACTGGTGTGTCTCCCTTCGTTTCTGGCTTTTAGTAATAACTTTTCATTGGAGCGATAAATCACACTCTGTACACTGCTGCTCCGATAAAACCTTTCGGTTTTGGCGGCGATCCGGCGGAAGATTTTTTCACAAATTGCATTCTTCGAAATATAGTACTACTTATTATGGATTGGACTCGGTCCTTTGATACTAAAAGCAAAAACTCTGAATGTTTTTCGACGTTTTTGACAATTTGGGCCATCTTACAACAGCCTTATGTTCCTGCCATACAGCTCGGATCATCCCCTGAAAATGAAGTAAAACTGTCCAAATGGCCTGCTCAGAGCCATGATCTTATTCCTTTAGAATACCTCCAGCTGAACAACAGCGACGGCTACGAATTCAACATAACGACCATCTTAATAGATAAACAAAGTGGAAACTGGCTTTAAGGAGCTGTGGATACTTAACGAATAAAAGATAGGATACTGAAAGATGATCACTTAGAGGCCGACATGTACATTATGCTTTGCTGAATAAATTTCTCTTGTGAACAAGTGTTGCCTCCTATCTTCTATAACGACCATCTTCTCCGGCAACATTTTTTCAGGATAAATGGCAAACAATTTCTGACGAGATCTACTAAGCTTAGAAATAGATTGAAAATATGCCTCGAGCTGTCGTAGAAGCAAAAAGTAAACCGAGTAATTATTAATTGACATATTAAGTTCATTTTTATCGAAACAATATGGTATTCGAAATGATAACATACTTTTGATAATTCAATTTACCAAGAAGGAACACATAAATAGTTAATAAATACAACTGAAATACAACTGAAATAACAAAATAATAAATATAAAAGTATAATCAAAATAAAACTAAAAAATCAAATAAAGAGCTGACGTTTCGGATAGAGCCTATCCTTTATCAAAGCAAAAAAGGATAATTCTCTAAAAGCAAATAGAATATTAGAGAATTATCCTGAAGTTATGAAATTAGTACTAACGGGGGGGTTTATATATAGTTTGCATGGGGAATAGTAAGGCGTTATTGGCTGACAAACAAGAGAACAAATGAGATTAATCAGACGAACTGTTGGGATAGGACAAGACGGAGGACAAATAGGAAATAATAAGGGGGCGGCGAGAAAAACGTAATAGGATGAAACATATGAAAGTGAAATTATAAAAACGTTTAGGAATGATAGGGTGCCTAGCAACAAGATTACGTAAAATTATTCCTGATTATTAGTAGACAAAAAAGGGGGCTGTCATGAAAGAATATTATTGATATTGTTCAAAAGTATCGATTCTATGATTCCCTGACTGTACTCGGTTTAAAAAAAAAATAAATAAATAAATAAAATAAAATAAAAAATAAAGATTCCCTGACCATTCCCGGTCGCTAGTCACCCTGTAAAATAGTCCCACATGTAAGAGCAACGGATCAAAAGTAAAAAAATATATGAAAGGACATTGAAGAACATTGAAAAGAATAAATAAAAGATAAGAAAGAAGAAAAAAAGAAGAAAAGGCCCCATAGGGCTTGCGACAAATTAAGGAATAGCTGAAGTTGGAAGGGGACATGGGAAAGGTAATGAGGGAATGCCGAAGCGTATCAAACAGTTGTGGACAATTCTGCGCTGTCGACATTGTGGGAACACTTTGGTAATCGCCCATATCTGATTCAGCACGACAATGCTCCCTGTAATACACCAGGCATTATTAACACATGGTTTGAGGAAATGGGTCGGGGAAACCTTACTGGTCAGCCCAAAGTCGAGATCTCACCCCATTGGACACCTTTGGGACGAATTGAAGCGCCGGGAGCCAGCCACGCCGCCCGAAGAACGTCACTTAGCTGTTTGCCAATTTGAAGGATGAACGTCCGACACGTATCGCAAAATGGTTGAAAGTCTTCCTCGAAAGATTGTCTGAAAGTCTACCGATATCATGCAGGGTCCGGTTTAACTTAATTGTATGGGGTGTCCGGTGACGAATATTTCATGCCTTCTTTTACAGGTTTTTCCATTCTAAAGTTCCTTCTTATTAAAATTTAACGATAAATTAAGAAAGCAACGATTTATTTGAGAAATAAACAAGTATTGCGGAGAGACATAGCTAAAAAATAAGTGAGAGATGTAAGCAAAAAATATACTGTACAATTATCGATTGACAAAATAAATAGGGTAGTCATTGACATATAGTGTATTCAAGAAGTGTGATAAATTAATTTCTTAAACCAATATGACCATTTTATCGATGCTATTTACCAAATGAAATTTATTCCAAATGGCTTCATCCCAAATTGCATTTGCGTGGGAATAGTAGCCTATTAAAATGACTCGGTTGGAAATTATTCCTCTGTTTAAATGAACCCTCAATTAATCAGTTTTAATAATTTATTATTTTCCCTCTTGATTTGATTACTGGGTCGAAATTGCATTCTATCATTAATGTGATCAGAAGCAATAATCGAAGATTCAAATAAACCTCATTTATTACTAAGGGCATTTTTTAATTTGATGAAAAAATGTAAACGACTTGGCTAAAGTGAGAATTTTTTCAATGTGTTATAAAAGTAATAAACACAATATCGCCTATCTTCATATAACATTTGGATTTTATACCCCTTTGCAGACCTTGCTTCTAAATGGAAGAAAGAAGAATATTGAAGCTTTTAAGTATTATTATTCGCCGTCCTCAGCCCTCTAGTAGCCAGAGACAAAAAGCTTCACATTACCATTTCGGTGGCCATACAGGTACATGACGTATCCTCACAGCATGACAGCTAGTGGTGAAACTAACTTTATAAGCCTGAACCACTCTACAACTATTGCTTATATTTTGAGTTACTTTGGATTGAACATCAGTAATGTGCTTGGTAGATAGAGAGGGAATTAGGGGATAATGTGAAGCTTCAGTCATTGGCCACTAGAGGGCTGACGACTGCGACTAGTTACGAAACTAATCAAGATGCTTCTATTAAGAAAAATTTAACATAAAAAAAGCTTTTAACTAAGCATATAATAATAAGTGAAAAATTATTAAATATACGAACAGGGTAAGTATAAGCCGCCTCCACATAAACAGAAAGAGAATTCTAAGCCATTCGTCTCAAAACAGAGTAAAGAAGAGGGTGAAAATAGAAGGAACAAAAGAGAATAACAATCAATTACGCCAACTCCTATTCTTTTTGCCCGCGCCCCCCCGCCCTGTTTAAGCATCATGTGCAGATGAGGTAAATCGAATAACATAAATTCTTATCCGGATGAAGAGCCTAATAGTCGTGGAAGCCAGCGGAACATGAGAGATGTACTGGTGAGTCAATAATGAAAAAAAAAAGAAGAGAGAGAGAAAGAAACCTTTTTCTTTTTTAATGCTTCTGAGGTTATTGCAATCTTAGGAAGACTTAAATCACAGTCACAACCAGTGTTGCGTTTGTTAGCTTTGTATTTTTCTAACAGCTGAGCATGTAATTCTCCGAAAGTCTTCTAGGTTTGGGGAAGAGAGATAGAAGAAACGTCGGTTGAAACGTCGCCGCTGATTTATTGGTGCGGTTCTCGAACCAAAGCCGAGAGAAAGAGAGTGCGCTTTAAGTTTCCGCCTAAGTCATAAAAGAAAAAAAAACACACACACAGAAGAGAACACAGAGAAAGAGAAGAGGGTGGGTGGATGGGTGAATAGAACCCTGAATCACGATCGAGCAAATAATGATCGCCTTTGCCTTTCACACAGTCCGCCTAATATATTGGGGTAAAACGAAAACCAGGGACAGATCACGCATTTTCGACATGCAAGCATTTGTTATACTCCACCGAATGGAATCTCAGTAAAAAAGGGGAGGGTGGGCGATAAAAAATACGTTGAGTTTTTAAAAGTGAAGGCTAGGATATTTTTTCCACCCCAAATCTTTCGTTTTTGACATAACTTACAAAATATGGTCGTGAAACATCAACTCGGATTCCATTTATGAGATGAACTAATAAAATATATGGTTTATCATCCCCTTGAACTCATAAAAAGCATGACATAATGGGATCAGTGTTTGTCTTTCATTTTATAATTTAAAAAATAAAATAAATGATTTATAGGGAATATCTTAAAAACTATATTCAAAGAGAACACTCCTATCCATCACTAAGGTGCGCGTAAAGCAAATAAAATTATTATTCAGTAACATACGGACACAAACAACAGCAATAATACACAATTTTATGAGGATCTCTCCAAATTGGCTTATGAACACGACAAGATGACACAGATTCGTTGAAATAATGATAAATATTACTTGTATACATTTCATGTAGGTAAATTACATGCAATTTGTTTTGGTTGCATCATCTGGAAATGCAGCTAATTTATTAATTTAAAAAAACAACATCTTCCAAAAGCAATTTTGTTAATTTTCTATCAAAACGTAAAACAAGGCAAGTAATCTTTTTAAACGACATAATTTGCATATTTTACTGTCCTGAAATAGAGCTTTGTGGTTATCTTTTGTGCTTTCTTCTTTTCATATTTGAGGTTATAAATAAATTGAGTTATCGATGTTCAGAGAAATTAAAACTTGGCTAATTAAGCTGAGCTGGGAGAAGGAAAATCAATTGATCCAATGAATTTAGTGAGTAAGAATTTGCCATCCTGTACAACCAACGATGAGAAACCTTTCTTGGCTCAGCACCAACATTCTGTTAAATCTATGAAAACCATTCCCGGAAATGACACGTGGTTCGTAGATTCTCTAGTTTGACATTTTTAAGAAATACACATATGTCATAAAAACATTTCCAACGAGTAATTGTCATAAAGACATTGTATTCCAACGAGTAATTTTCGAGTTATGCATTCAAATCGTAACAGTGCTCACATGCGAGTACTAATCAGCATGTGTTACGATGTTGAATGCGTAACTCGGAAACTACTCGTTGGACTTCGATCAAATTTTAACGGTATACACAGTTTTATGTACCCTATTATTCCTCCAAAATTCATTATTCTAGGCTTTGCAGACCTGAATTTGCAGAACCCGAGTTATTAATTTGTTGATCTTGGTGGCGGCATTTTTATTTCTGTTCATATCTCAGTTAGCGTTCAAATTCGGACCCATGTTCATATGGACAAAATGCATCACTATACCATGATCTGTTATGTGTATCATTATCTATCATTTGTTTTTCTTCACCCTGTATATTTGTTCGATCTGAATAGAAATTAAGAATACGTAATTTTTTTACCAACTTTAGAAGCAACAATTGAGAATATCAATAAAACTTTGAAATCACTCTTCTTTAAAATGCATGTTTATATAAAAAAGTGCATCGAAGACGACTTTTCTTGTATGTCGGAATTTGCATAGGGTCAATGCGGGGAAACTGTTCGTGAATCCAATACATATTATAAAAACTAACAAGACCATTCACCAAAACAGAGAAGATATCACCCTTGAAGACATGCACAGGAAAATGATATTTCCATTACCAATATATGATTAGCAAAAGACATACGCAGACCAAATTACAAAATACAGTCGAACCGCGTTAAAAAGTTTTCGTGGGTCCTAGCATAAAAAACTTATTATCCGGAAATTAAGCATGATTTGCTGAAAACCCCAAAAGTGTTGTTATAAAATTATTTCGAGACTAGTGCCTGTTATATATTTTATTTATTTATTTATTTATTTGGTTATTTATTTATTTATTTATTTATTTATTGAAAATAACTCAGTTGCTTAATGCTAACAAAGGTGAAATAAAAATGCAGTGAATAGGGTTATAAAGAAAGCGAATATTGCGAATTCTTGTCAATAAATAAACAATCGAACAGTGGATCATAAATTAATTAGAGTGGCATAGCTCCAACTAAAAAATCACTTTTCTTCAACAAATAGCGCAAAAAATACACTAGGCACACTAAAAGTCTGATGTACCCAACAGGTCAGCCACATAATACGAGAAGAAACATAAGATTGGCGATTGTCAGACACGAACCAAAACAGAAACCAAAAAAGAGAAAACCCCAAAACATACAGAAAACATATAGGAAGGATGGATATCACAATTTCCAATCTTCTGAGAAGAAGATTTTGTTAATGTCCTTGAAATCCACATCTAGAATATGCCTCGGCTTCCGAAATGTCGTGTGCCGCGTCATGTCCAGCGAGTAACTTATAATTCCTGCCTGACCACAAGTCAGTGCTATGGGTCTTCATTTTCTGCATCTTGGTCAATGACAATCGACAATCGAACAGCGGAGCGTACCTTTCTTCGGGTGGGACAGAAAATAGCGCTTCCACAAAACTCACCCTACCTCAATAGATATCAAAAGAAATACGCTAATATAGATTATGGTCATCCACATCAGATCAAAGAATACAGGATGTCCCAATTTGATGTATACACTCTTTGAAACTTTATAGCTCAGTAACGAAATAAGATAGAAATATAAGGTTTTGTTGCGTATGATCCAGACGGCGCTGGAAAAGCATAGTAACACGTTCATTGTTGTTCATTTGTTTATAAATCAAAATGGCGGTGAAACTTTCATTCGATGAACGTAAGTGGATTCTGAAGTATTATTGGAAAGTGGAGAATGTTGTTGAGGTTCAACGACGTTGGAGGGTTGAATTTGCTATACCACCGCCAACAAGGGTAACAATAACAAAACTCCGAGACAAGTTTGAAGTAGAAGGAATGGTGAAAGATGTGTTGAAAGGTCGGTGGGGAAGAAAGAGAAGTTCCAATGATAGCGAGAGCGTTGATGCTGTGAGGCAATGCTCTTGTGAAATTGATATCGCCAAATCCAGTGTTCATCGAATTTTGCGAGGTCAATCCAGTCCTTATGTCGCTCTGTTCGACATTGGTGTTGGGTGTGTATTGTGGCAGAAGGTGGACATTTTGAACATGTGCGGGCTTAAGGAAGTTTAAGGAATAAAATACAACAAATCTTATATTTATATCTCATTTTGTTGCTGAGTTATAACGTTTTAAAGAGTGTATACATCAATTTGAGACACCCTATAACGTTGAGACAAGAACGTATTAAAGGATTGTACAGGGTGCGTAAGGTATTTGAGGACACACCTTCGTTTGGCTACTGCTGCACTATAGTAAACTGTATGTCTTTCCGTTTCCGGAAAGCAAAATGGCGGACCATCAAATAACACAAATCATGAAGACACATGCAGTAATCGTGACAATAAAGGCAGAGCACAGCGATTTAGAGATATCACGATTTCTAAAGGTCGCAAGATCATTCGTGCACAAAGTGCGGGAGGAGTTGGAGACCGAAGATGGCAATGTTGCACCAGTAGCAAAGCGTAAAAAGCAAGCCTCACGCTCTGACATCATCAGAACACCTGAATTTATTCAGCAAGTGCAGCAGGCCATCGATGTCAATCCCAGAACATCCATGAGGTCACTTGTCAAAGATCTCCATGTGTCGGAAGGAACAATCAGAAATGTTGTCCATGAAAACATCAGATATCACTCGTATATTATGCGAAGAGGTCAGTTTAAGTCAGACAAAACACGGGAAAAGCCGCCTACTCAGATCACGTAACCTTTGGCCTCCTAACTCCCCTGACCTGAATCCGTTGGACTACTACTACGTTGAATCCGTTGAAGAGAGAGGTCAATGAACACCCCCATAACACCAAAGATGAATTGAAAGCTGCTATTGTTCGAGTAATGACCGATGTGAATCATGACCATTTGATTCGCGCAAGTCGACGGTTTCGATCTCGCATTGAAGTAGAAGCTGAAGGCGGATTCATTGAATAGCCATATAACATATGTTTCGATAATAAAGTTATTATCTCGACTTATATCTCTGTTTTCTTTCTTGACGTGAATCTGTCCTCTAATACCTTATGCACCCTGTATTTACGTAGAGTTAGCTTTCACGGGGACGGGACCGAGAGAAAAATACGTATTAAGCGATAACGTATTAACGGGACTCGAGTGTACCAGCAGATCTGACATGCTTAATAACCTGCTTGTGGGGGCCAAAAGAGTACACGTCATTCCTATTGCTCTTTCTGCTACCCGGATAATTCCTGCACAAAAGCGTGTCACCATTGAAAATAAACACACTCCTAAAGAAAATCCTACGCACGCTACAGTATACGGTAGGGAAATTACTACTTCCAGGCATTAACACTTCCACTGACGTAAGTCTTAACCCCGTTTCACATGAGTCCCTTGGGCTGAAGTCTTATTTTGAGTCCTCCTTTGAGATTTGGCTTTTGGGTTTTTTCTGAGTTGTCTCTTTTCAAAACAACGATTATAATGAAAACAATTTAATTTGCAAGTTGTTTTTTTATTTCCCAACAGGTTTCTTTTCTTAATTCAATAAAATGCCATAACTGAAGCAGAAAAAATTAAGAACAAACAGAAGTTTTGAGAATTTTATTAAGGAAGCTTATGAAGATACTGTTAGCTAGTATTCATTCTAATTATTAAAGTGAAACAGTGAAAGACTACATAGACATAAATTGCATTTAGGTGATAAATTTTATCGTTATTACTAATTTTAAGGTAACATATTCAGAAGGTTTAAACAATCTAACCGCGCTTTTTTTCTTTTTAGTATTGACGTAACTTCTCCTCTAGGTTCGAAATATATTTAGCAATAATATGATATACATTGCAAATTTCAGTGTTCTGGTCCTCTTTAAATGGAAAATCGACCGAACTAAAGTGAGACATTTCTCTGCTGTAGATGAAGCAGACTTCAAGAAGAATAGAAGCAGACAGATGAAATTTAAAAATAACTGATGAAACTAAGGAACAAAACCAGTTATTTTGGAAATACGGTTGGAGAAAATTAAGGATTCTCGGTTAATGTGGGTATCAATTCAAAAGATTATTTTTTCTTCTCTTAATTTATAAGAATAATATCAATAGTTTTTTTTTTAATTTTTTTCTACATTTGACAGAATAAATTGATGATAGTTTGTGTTGAAAGAGAAACTTAAGGGGATGGCTATTGATAACGACTGCGTAGAGGATGATGGCATCGCAAAACACGAGCTGCCAATCTCCATTAGAACGCGGGCGATTGACCATGAGCGATCGCAATTATTTATTAATGCGGCTGCAGCAGTTCATTAAACAATGCAAGGATCGACGGGGTTCGATTGACTTTGTTCAGGCAACAACGGGATAATCGTGTTTTTGACCTTGTTGCGTCCGCATGGTGGCAACGTGTGGCATCATCGCGCCGTGGGTCGGGCAGCGGAGCCAACGGTCACGCATTACGGCGGCGCCGGATTACTCTGCCGTGACACCGCGGCTGCCAGGCCATTTTTCACCTGCCTCGCCTTCACAATAGGCACACGCGGTGAGTCACGTGACCAGTTCCCAGGGTTATTATGGGTCCCTTTTATGGTCGCCTCGACACTCGAGGGTCCATTGCAAAAGGCTCGCCGGGGGGGGGGGGGGAGAGCGACAAAGAGGACAGCGGATAGGAGGGGGCGATGGAAAAGAGGGAACTCTTGTCATTTTGTCACAATGGATGGGCCGTCAAAATTTGTCAGTGCGCGACCGAATAGGAAAAGACTGAGCCTAGAGGCCTTCGAATGTCGATAATGATTTAGAGACTGTGTGGTTATTTACTGCGGCTGGCCATTCTCTTCTCCTTCCCCAACACTCCCTGTAGGGTGAAAATGCACTTTTTGTGGGGATGTTTTTTTCGCGTCCCCAACGACATTCTTTGTTCTTAGGTGACCACAAATGCCCCTGACTACATTCACTTGGCCCCTGATGCTCTTCCATCACATTCCTTCCGACATTATTCCTTCTTCTCCATCCCCTCTTACCCCAAACTTTATATCCCACCCCCATTAAGAGCCGTCTCTTCTCTTCTTTTCTGACACGAACGGGATTTATCATTCTCTAATAACAATGCTTTCACGGGGCAAACGAGTGAAGACTAATGCACGGGCCGGTCTCTTCCTAGCAATTCGAACTCAGTCAAAGTCACTAAATTACGAATCGATAAATAGAAGGGAAATGATTATCAGAAAAACAGATCATTCCGGAATGAAATTAGAACAGCCGTGCGGCAAAAGAAATGAAAATATATATACAAATAAATAAAAAAAATTAGAGAGCGAATAAGGAAGCTCGCACTACCATTCTCTCTCTCTCTCTCTCTCTCTCTCTCTCTCTCTCTCTCTCACTCTTTTTTCCCGACAACTTATTGATTTTCGTTTTCCCTGAACAATCCAAAAAATTGTATCTTGAATCATTGAGAGTTTCCCGACGCGAAATTAGTCAGTTTCTCAAATCGCCTCCAATTAGGAAGTCGGTGCTTATCTCGTCGACGCAGCGCCATCTACAGCTTCCAAGCGTGTAATTCTCTTCCCTTTTTCGACGTCATCCGCTAATAGCTCTTCTAAAAGCTGTCATTTTCAAACCGGGCTTACTTGCGCAGATTAAATTTAATCTTCATTCCGTAATTTTCAGAATCAAGACAGCAATTCAGAGCGTCTTGCTAGGCTCAAGGGCAGGATGAGGACTCTTGTACGTGATTGCTTCAAGGAGGCACAATAGGGGGAAAATGCTTGAGAAAAAAATCATATAAACCTCTACTGAAATGCTTTTGAAAGAAAAAAAAATGAAATGGGGGCGGGGAAGAGAAGAGGAAAATTTTTAATAGGTTCCCCGTAAAATTTCGTAAAATGTCCGATTCTTCTTTTCGTTAAAGGGGGAAACTTCTAATGTTAGGTAAACTAGAGTAAATGAACTTACCAGCCTTAATGTTAGAAATATTAACTTTTAAAAATATATTTTTGATCGCACAAGCGAAAGAAGCGTTCGTATCTATTGAGCCTATCTAAACATGAAATATAATTTTATTATGGATATAAGAGAAAGCGTTTGAGCGGCGTAATTAAATAGCATTTCATTGAGCAACCTCAAATTTTACTTAAATAATTTACTTATCAACTTGATGATGTGATTAATATTTTAGCTCCGTTCGAAAAATTTAAGTAAATTACAGATTCATTAATGTTTCAAGCTTAAGGCAATGGAAACGAAATCCTATTTGTCCTGTACTTCCACTCATGGAATGAATTCATAATAAATGCTTGATGAGCGGAAAGTTGTATTAATTTAAAATGCAAGATAAACCAATGCTTTTAGATAATTATATTTTAAGCAAAACAGTGCTCTGCATTTGATAGTTGATGCGATTAAAATGGTTCAATTTCTCCGTAGATTATAATTATTACTTGGGCTTGAAAAATAAAAATTAAGTGTGGAAAGAGACAAATTATAATATCCATCAACTATTTGTCCTGTACGCCCACTCATAGAATGAATTCAATAAAAGAAAAGAAAACAAAAGTTAATAAAAGAAAACTTAATGATAGACAGTTAACAGCATTTAACAGTCTACCAATAAAAACAATTTGCAGTTGTTTTAACATTATATCAGGGTTTAAAGAAAGATCCGGAAAACCTTGCGCTCCATATGAAAGAAAACGTGAAGGCTTCTTGCATCGGTTGATCACAAGAAAAGTGGATCAAGTTCGTGAATGTTACGGACAGCCCCTACAGAACGTTGCTAAGCCACCCTTTTAAAGACAAGGAAGGTTATGCTCAGTTGCTGGTGGGATTGTATTCCACTATGAACGTTTACCGTGTAACCATACAATAACGGCAGACATCCAGCAGTTGGACCGATTCCATTCTGCACTGAAAATTAAGCACCCAGCACTGCTTAATCGACATGCGCCTGGACAACGCTCGACCGCATGTTTCTTTGCATAGAAAAATTGCATACTATGTCCACTTTTCTTGCTGGGAAAAATTTTACTAATGAGGATGAAATGAAACGCTGCCTGGACGAATTCTTCACGTCCCATTCGACAGACTTTTTTCGTGATGGAGTATATACAATCATCGATCGATGGAACATAGTCCTAACTATAGTGAATACCTGGACGGTTAGGTAAGTTATTTATGAAGCTTGAACACTGCTCATATCTTTGTCACATTTTTTCCGGATACTTTCTTTACAACCTAATAAATACTTAGATTTCGGCATCGCACTAATGCTATGTGGGAAAGTCTAACTGCCAATTGCCTTTACTGCTTCTTCAAATTACTACAGTTTATATTTGTAATTCTTCCTATTCTATATTAGAACATACGAAATGATGATAGCTTTGTGGGGTTCAGCAGATACTAGTACACTGTGATTCCTTGTTAAATACAAAAGTTTCAACCAGACAATTGCAGTGTTTTTAAATTAAGATTTTTTTTAAAAATGAAACTTATCAGTGTAGAAAATCCATTAAAATTGTAAGCATTAAAGTGCCTACAATTAAACAAATCGTAGCAAATTCTAAGTTTCAAAACTTTATTAAATGATCGTGCAAATAAGTTTTTTGAGTCTCCCTCCTACACTATGCCTCCGTTCTCATTATTATATGAAAATTTAGCTGTTTTGCAAAAAAGAGCTAACAGAATCTTTCTGACTATACTGATTGCTTTCTTTTTCTAACTATACTGTAGTAGCATTTTAAACGATAAAATTTTAATGTTACAAATTGATTAAAAGGCATGTTATACCATACTTGATGTTTGCTATTTATTTAATTCATATCGTCTTGTGATTTATTCATCGAGATTTTGTTATCTTACGTGTCCCTAATTAAATTGCAGAAAAATGAAATCTTTTATTGGCCCTTCTCAATAAAGACTTCGATTGCAATATTTTGTAATGTCGGACTTATATTACTGGATTCCGTCTGTCCCGCACTTTCTTTAAGGTACGGAACGTATCATATATGGACTGAACGCGTCTTTCATTGCTGACTACAAATATCGCATCCAAATTTCTGTGGGACCAGTAGTTCCCGAGATATCGAGAAAAAAAAATTTTCCGAACTGTGCTTATCTCGAAAATGGTAAGTCACAGCAAAATGCAACCAAAACAGTACATATAAAATCAGTAAGTTTTTGTATTTACCAATGGTCAATATTCCGACGGATACTATAGAAAAATCATAATTATCGATAATCAATATCCCTGTATACGACGGCTGACACCGATGCGACTTGTATATGTGCATATACGAGTAGACTCAATAATAACCATAAATTTGAAAAAAAGTTTCAAAATTGGACTAATCGTTACGGAAATATTGCATATCAACCAGATGGTATTCACTCCTTAATTTAAATTTAACAATCCAAACCCTATTGCAATGAGGTATAATTAATCAACTCATCGATTGAGGCCCGTATTGCAACAATTATAAGAAATAGGACATATCTCATGGTCAAACACTACTTGCATGTGTTTCTCTACTTAAACTGACGTACCCTACAATTTTTTGAATTTATACAGGGTGGATACAAAAATGAGCCCACCCCCCTTTTAATTTCGTAACCGAAGCAGATATGTCAATTTTGATGAATCCAATGAATAGGAAGTTGTGGGTGACCTATCCCATGGTGCACTTTTCATCATCCCAAATATGCAAATTAGGACACATTCAAATCCTATCTTAAAAACCGTAACAGATACACGAAAAATTCCAAATGAAGACTTGTTCAGCTTGGAATTCCGAACAAAACAAAAAAAAATTCCAAAATCCGATGAACGGATCACCAACAATCAAAATTATTTGTAATTTACAAACAGCCACAGTGCATAAATAATTTTACTCCAAAGTTAATCATAAATTATTCTGTCTTCTGTATGCTGACACGAAAGTGAATTTTTATTTGCTTTTCCTCATGAAAGTGAATGTTATTATGGAAATTTTTGGTAATTGGATCTTTAGGGTCTATGCATGGTCTTTGTGAAGTGCATAGGGAGGTAACTAATAAATTCAACATGTGATTGTTAGTAATCCGTTCATCGGATTTTTGAATTTTTTGTTTTGTTCGGAATTCCATGCTGAACAAGTCTTCAATTGGAATTTTTCGTGTATCAGTTACGAAATTTAAGACAGCATTTAAATGTTTTCCAATTTGCATATTTGGAATGATGAACAGTGCACCATGGGATAGGTCACCCACAACTTCCTATTCATCAAAAATGACATATCTGCTTCGGTTACGAAAATAAAGGGGGGTGGGCATTTTTGTCTCTATCCTGTATATTTCATATATAAATATTCTGTTTTTATGGTTTCACGCTCTATTCTCACGCACCCGTTGTTATATATACCCTCACTATCTTATACACTATTCACAAACTTGTGCTTATATACAGGGTCTTTATAATTAAAGTTCCATTTTGACATTGCCATAAAAGAAACTACTGGACCAAAAGCTATAATATTTGGTAATAATATACAAGAGGGCATGGGAAGTTCATACCCACCAAAAAAAAAAAATTAGTTCAAAAGGTCACCACCAGCATGGAATGGCGCTCTAAGCAATATTCGTTTACGAAATTAGACACGAAGACACAGGTTAACAAGTCTTTAATCGTTACTAAAATTAGTTACATGTTGAATGTGGCCTCCACCATTTACTGAAAGCATGTTGAATGTGTCTTCGTGTCTGATTTCGTATACGAATATTGCATAGAGCGCCATTCCATACTGGTGGTGACCTTTTGAACTAATTTTTTTTTTTTGGTGGGTATGAACTTCCCATGCCCTCTTGTATAATATTATCAAGTATTATAGCTTTTGGTCCAGTAGTTTGTTTTTTTTATGGCCATGTCAAAATGGAACTTTAATTATAAAGACCCTGTACTTTACACATCTGAATCAAACATGCTCATAGAAAATCTAATTCACTCATCTAGATATGCTAGCGAATACATTTACCCATTCATATTTTGCCACACGTAAATTACTCATAAAAACTTTCTAACATCGTTTTGATAATGATAGCTTGCTCATTCTCATCTGGTTTTATTTAGATTGTATCGCAATTACATAACTATTTTTGTTAAGAATATTCCGCTTTTGATGTTATGATCTTTTGTTTATTTAATTGTTGAATATTGATTTTAATTGAAGCTTTTCTTATACTCTTTTATAAAATGCTATTGGGCTTATATAGCTTATTGCGATTAGATATTTTTTATAAAAAAATTAAATAAAATAAAATGTGTTTTAATAAAATATGAGCAATTAAGCGTCACGTTTATTAATAAATTTACCAAATTAAAAATGTTGCTTTTAATGTTCAAAATAAGTTCGATTAAAATATCTTCCTGAAATTAATTATTCTGTGTAAACCAAGAAACTATGCAGTTTCTTAAAAGTGTTCCTGTCTTGGAAACGAGCAACGGAAGACTATCGGAGAATCCCATTGGTAACAATCGCACTTCCCTACGTCAACACTTCCAGTTACCGTCTAATAAATAATGAAAAGCTTTGACCGCTATACATTAATAATGATAGTAATACTGATTTCAAGAGTCAGGCCTGTCTCCTTCACTTTTCTTCACCTTACACACTCAGGTGTACCAGTTGAAAGATTTCGAACGGAAAGGCTTAATAGTGCTGTGGACCTCCTCACTCTCGCTTTACTGTATCCGGATCCAAATACCACAGGGGAAAAGATAGGTAGATGGGAGGGGAGGGGGGAAGGGTGGGGACATGGGGTTCGCTTTCCACACCGGTGGACACGTTCGGCTCTCCATGAGAGTGAAGGCTTTGGACGACCGTGTTTGACGTCAACCGAAGCTCTTTTTCCTTCCAATCCGATCAATAGATCTTTGAGATAATTTGAATGCAGAGAGAAGAGGAAATTAATGATAATCTTGGTCATTAATAATGGCGTCGATGATGCACAGCATATGAGGTTCCTAAATAAAAGGAAGAAGAAAGTTAAATAAATATAAAAAAAGAAGGAAGGAAAGTTAGGAGGAGAGGAGAATGGGAGGGGGAAGAGTGTAGGTTCTCTATAGGACGAGGAGGAGGAGGAGGAGCAGGCGCTGTCTATTCTCTTTATTCTTTTCTCTTTTACGTAGGAAAATTAATTACCCGCCATTTTAAGCGTCAAAACGCATTATCCATAGAAATTGGCGGAAAGGCCTCACAGCGAGATAAATTGTTGCGGCAAAATATCCTTCTTTGAAAAACTGCTTCAGAGTTCTTTAAATGGACGCTTATCGTGCGAAAATTTCTCCGTTGAACTCTCATCATTAACTCGTTCGCTACTAACGACACGAGGAACAATTAAGAGATGCCTTTTCCTAGAAAGTGCTTTTCTACAGGGTTCACCTTAATATTTCTTTCATGTTAAGTATATTTTTCCCAAGATAATAAAACAATAACAACTTAACCAAAGATTCCTTTTCGGAACCTAGCGAGTTTTTTTTTTTGTTTAATTTTTTTTTCTTCTATAAACATGTATACCTTTGAATAACAATCCCTGTTTATCTAATGTGTTTAAATAATAAAATTTTCTTTCTTGTTAAACAACATCATCTTTATTTTGCCTTTCATTCTCTCAAAACACTAACAGACAAAAATGAACAAGTCTCAAAGGCAAAGTAAATTTTTACCTTGGATATGTAATATCAACTTCATTAAAAATTCAGCGCTTTTAAAAATATATACTTCTCTTTATGTTAAACAAATATAGCTTTTCTACGTCTCTACAATTCCATAAATTTATTTACTTATGACGAATTTCAAACGGGTATTGATGTTTGATTTTTAAGACTAACTTAGTTATAAATTTAATTCTCATGACGTCATTTTACATAATACAGCATGCATGTAACTGCAATTCCCGCTGGAAATGATAATAAAGCAACTAATTAATTTTTCTTCTTAAATGCGATATGGCAATTGCGTCAATTATCTGGTTTCAAACCATAATTAAATTGCGTTGATCAATTTATACTGTAAATACTTTAGACATCTTTAAACGTGTTGGCATTAATAGGATATTATACGTTTCCAATACATTAACGAAATTAATTACTGAAAGGTCGTTACACGTGCGTTTATCAAGTGTAATTTTAGAGTAAACACAGGCGTATTCGTCAAGAATATGCGCTGCTTGAAGGGACACATCAGTAAAGAATATAGTCATTTGTTTTAATGCCAAAGCAGTTAAGGGGCATTTTCTATTGTAATTAGGAATTTCAAATTCTGATTGGCTCTTAATAGTTCAAAAGAAAAATTCGAGACGATCGAGCTTTTTTCCCCCCACTTTCCGATGTCAATCTGTAATGTCAGATTCAATCCGATTCAATTTGAAGCAGACAAATGGAATTCACTGCAATCTGGAATTGAATTATTCCCTCTCCAACAACAACGTTATTTAAAGTAATGAAAACAATTGAAAGATGAAAGGGTTGCTTTCGATTAGATGTTTTCAGTTTCTTTTACAGCCGAAGCAGTTTTTTTTCTCTTAATTCCTTTTTAAAATCAATTCTACGAAGGAAAAACAACGCGTAGCCTATAACGAATAAAAGAATCTTGTTTTTCCTTTTTTAAATAATCAAGGCCTCATTCTTTATTTTGTTTTATATTTTCCTTTCACCTTTTATTGCACTTCCAACGTCAATTTCAATTCTTTGAGCAGTGCTTTTATTATTCTATTTCTCAAAGTTAATTTAAACGAATAGAATCTGACTGGGAAAGTCAAAAAAGTACTTAAGAATCGATTCGGCCTTTTCAAATGATTTGATCTATGACGTCACATAAATCAATAATTTGAAAAAAATAGTTAAAAAAAAAAAAAATGAAAGAGAAGCCAATTCGGAATTATAATTTTAAAGGTTTAATGATTAGAACGAAAAGTCAGTGCGCATTCAGAACTTTTCCATCAATTTAAAATGGAAATTGATGCCGGTTATTATTCAAATGTCAAATATAAACTGTTGAAGATATTCATCAATATTATTAATGGATTTGTTCGAATACACTCTGGCGTAATGAGTAATTAAAGTGAATACAAAACATCCTTTATTGCATGAGTTATAGGTCTTGGTTGGATGGAATTTAAACATCGTTACTCAGGGACACGAAGTGCGACATGAAAATAATAAATCGGAATGCGTTGAACGTTTAACAACGCCTTGAATTACAATCCTGTGACACATTAAATTCAGTAGTTGATATCAGTTTAGTGTCATAACTTGAAACTCAAGCGGGTTTCTCCGAATCTTAGAGGAACTCTATTAACCTTAACCCGTTCAGTGTTAATAAAAAGCAGAAATTAACATTATGGACATATTACTGTAGGGTTAAAAGTGATTGCACATCCTCATGCAGGATACCAGGAATAATCATGTGGGTCGTGAGTATAAAAGCGATAACCGGAATATATGCAGAAGAGTCTCCGGCGAAATTGTTAGTAGGCGAGAACTGTCAGAGTTCGAAAACTCCATTATACTAAGCTACGCAATAGGAGGTGCGAGTATGCGAAGCACTGTTGAATTCCTACTGATTCTTGAAATGGCTGTCCTTTATCATCAACGCGTGGAAGAAAGGAAACTGCAGGAATGAATTTCGCCTAAAAGATGAACGAAACTACAGCTAGTTCCTCTGACTGTAAAGTGTGCAGAGTAAATTACGGAAAAACTGGACTTTATCCACGTATAGTCTATGGCACTTGAATTCCAGATGACCACTAACCTCACAGTTTTCGACAAAAACTCTGCGTCGAGAAATGCCACCCAACACCTACGATCCCTTCACACTTTAGATCGAATAAACATGCGCGGATCTGACGATTACCCGGAGGATGTCTGGATATCTGTTATTGAAGTGTACAGTGCTCGTCTTGAAGCATGGTAATGGTATTCTACTTTGGGATTCTTCGAGCTATAACGTTGACGACGTTACAACTAATGTCAACAAAGAAGCAAACGTTTTCCAAATCTTCTTGGAGTTCTTGCCGCATTCGTGCTAAAACAATCGTCACAACTGCGGAAAACTGAATAATCAACTTCTAGAAGGAAGTGTTGCGGAAGGATGAATCGTGATTTTAACTGTATCATGATAAAGTGAGATTGTTGAATTGTACAAGTTCGCTAGGAAGGTAGCAGTAGAGTTATAATTTGAGATGCATTTTTTGTTTACATTAGTCCTTTAATCATCATTCACAGATTCAGGGGATAATTACCCATGTAAAGGAAAAAATTTTTTATCGCATACAAATCGGTTTCCGCCGCTCTGTCCCAAAGAATGCTCGTGGGCGATGGTGGCAGTTTCTGCTTTTAAGAAAGCCAGTGAAAATTGATAGATGATATAACGTTTAGATATGCCTGGTGTCCAATCTTAAAATACTTAAACCTCGTTACAAAAACATCCTCAAAATATCTTCTAAAGATGTGACTAATTTATTCGAGTTATTGAAAATTATGCAAACCAACCATTCCCTTTCACGCTCTTCAACAACAAAGCATTGAGCGTTTCCTATTTCATTTCTGCTCGTACCACCATCAATTTTCATTATCTAAAGAGCTCTTCCGGTTGCATATAATTAACTGGTAGATAATTATTACGCGTGATGTTATTTGAAAAGCTTAATATAATGAGATTAATATGTCTAATAATGTGCACTGGCAATTATAAAGGCTACGAGATACCTATAATGGAACGGGTACAAGGAAAACTGTATGCCAATGAGAGTGCAAGTAATAAGAAACGTTTCAAAAGCCATAGCACAATTATCAGATTATAGCAAATTGCAAATCGTTTTTTATTACAGTAATCGTTAGGCCTGTGTATGATTTAGAAAAATTAGCATAAAATCTGTTCAAATTAATTGAACTGTTGTCGGAAGAACGAACATAATATTAACAGCATAATATATACTTAATATTTATAGCTTAATAAACACGAAATGGACTCATGCTGAGATGCACTAATCTACCAAATTCATGCAAAATTTGTTACGCAACTAAATTCAATGAGGACTTCCTGTATTTTACCACGAAATGCATTCGTTACCCCAACACGCAATGATGGATTAAAATGTCGAATGCCCAAAACGAGATTAGCTTGTGCTGATAAACCATACGTTATCAAATAAATGTTTGTTAGTTTAAAAAATTATTACATTTTTAAAGCTGAGCGCAGGCTTAATAAATTATACGGTTAGATAAAATCGCAATTAGACCAGCTTACAAAACACGCACATTCTAGAAATTTAATTATACAAAATTTTAAGAGAAATGGTTATAAAGAGGCTATTTCTGCAAAACCCAATCGTTTCTGTTTAGCCTGATCACCGTACGATTTAAACTGATTAAATTTAAACGATAAAAAGCGGCTTATCTAAAGAAGCTCGTGTTTATGAAAGCGATAAGCCTGTATATTTTATTCTTCTTCTTGGTTATTAAATTACAGTTGAGAATAAGCCAGAAATTTTTCGTGTGAGCAGCCCCGTTTCCAAATTTTGTCGACACTGGAAAATTTTATGTCACATATAAAAGTGAGTCTATCGATTTGTTCTTTGCAAGTATCCATCTCCCAACTTCAACTACGTTAATTCATCAGTTCAAAACCGTTTACTATCAACTTTATAACTTTAGGATTTGATTTACGAGGAAAATTTTGAACTTTCACCTAGTTCATCATTTTCAAAGAAAGTATCTTCGTGGCAATGTAGAAAAAAATCCGACGTTTATCTTTTACAAGTTTGGATTTAACTTCTCGGATTTTTTATAATAAACGTTTAAAGTTGAGCTATGTAACAATTTATATCTAACGATCCATTAGATTTCAAATATAAATAATAATTTAAATATGCAATTTTTCAACATTAAATATTCATGTAGTTACGAAATTAGAAAGAAAGAAGTAAGAAGCAAGATGCAGAGATAAGGAGTAACGGAAAAAAAAATTCAACATAAGTAAGATAATAAACATTTCTGCATCAATAAACATATAAAAAATATAAATTAAATAATTAATACTAAAATTTTATATGAATCTCCCTGGTTAGATTAGAAAAAGTTTATTGTTCAAGTTGTCTTTATATAGTTTTTACGAGGGTTGCTCAGAAAGTAAGAGGCAATTTATTTTTCCTCGGAAACCATTTATTCAAAATGCATGAAAATTACCCGTAATATCAATTAATGTTTTTTACGCATACTTTTCCCCGTGTTATCTTCAAAATAAGCACCTGCATAAAAGAGCACGCACGATCGTCTTCTCCTCTTCTGCTCAGTGACCATCATAGCGCGTATGTGTTCTTCACGTACACAAATGTCCGTGAATGTTAACCTATACAGTTTGTTTCTCCGCTGTCAATTACAAGTTAAACAGTTATAACGAACTTGTTTGAGAATGTTATATCAGGGTTTTCGTTTAGTTGCAACGAAAACTTTCCTTTTAAGTTGTAAAAAAAAGTTATTAAAAATTAGAATTTTTTTATATGCCGCTTACGAGCAATGTATTGTTATTTTTGCATCCCTGAAACTCCAACATCCTCTAAAATTGCTATTTTTGTGTCCAATCTTGTTAAGCAGCGGAAAATTGAAGCTACTTATTTTTTTTACAATGTCCGTCTCTCTGTCTGTCCCCTTCATATTTCTGCACCCTTTGTCGTGAAATTCGTAATGCAACTAAAGGTATGTCCTGCTTCACTATTTAGTTTAGTTTTGATTGATCCACTGGGGTCAGAGTTACGGGGGTGGAAGTTGTCCCTCTAATCTATGTGGTATATAGGTAGGTAACAGAATGAAATTGAGTATGCAGATTCCTCTGAGCAAGATCTACATTGCTATGATGTTTGGGCCCAATTGTCCAAATGGATCGGAGTTGTGAGGGTAGCAGACATGTGGTCTTTAGAACTATTAAACTTTTTCAAATGGCAATATACGGCATGTGATAAGTCATTCGATTGGAAATGACGCGAAACGTAAGAAGACACAGCTTTTTTTTCATTTTCTAAATACTAAGGTGGAGAAAATCATATTTTTGAATACAATAAGGATTAAAAAGTGCGGATAAAAGGGGTAATAAATAGAGAACTCAGGGCTTCGTTACTTTCCTATACTCTCCTCCAGAGGGATTAATTTTTTGTCGTTTACTGAAAGAGGATTTTTGTCTTTAAAGGGTTATATCATAAAGAGTCACTTATCACTTTCACTAGTCTCGAGCAATATCCTTTAACTAAAACAAAACCCCCATTAGCAAATATGTATTTGTTCTATATAACATTTAAAATTTCGTTACATGTGATAATAAAAATAAATTTGGCAAAATGCATTTCGCTGTAAGCGATTTTTCGTTATATCGGAGTTAGCTATAGCCAAACTCTTAAGCATGGAGTTCTATGGGAAAAAATAGGGAGTTTTAAAAACTTTTCGTTACAATGAATATTTCGTTATATGCGAGTTCGTTATAATGAGGTTTGACCAGTAATTTTTGCTGTTTGCAATGGAAGCCGTTAATAGACGTAATTTCAACCAATTATTATCTCTTGGAACACCGTACACAAAATCAGGACACTTCAAATTAGCATTATCTCTATTGTAATTTCATCTGTTATAACTACAAAGTTTCACCTGTTATAACCATAAAGTCTGCTTTGTTTACATGCCTCGCGTACCACTATGGTTCTGTCTGTACAAAATTGAATTTCACAGTCTGTAAGCCTGCCCGCCATTAGTCTTTCTTATTGGCTGAGAAATCACGCGAGTCATTAATTTCCGAGCAACGTTAAATTAAATAATACTAAAAAGGGGGGGGGGTAGGTAGTGGAGGAAATATGAAATTATTAGCTGTAAGTAAAACTATGGATAAAAAAGTTTTTAAATATAATCCATCAAACACCTATCGTTATATTTACTGAAGAATTCTTTAGCGTGTACTTGCTTTACATCAACTTTAAAGGAATCCAAGAAAGTCTGTTCACATTTCCAAGATGAATCCTTTGCTCTTTCGATCGAGAATAAATTTAAGGCAACAAAAAATTTTTGTCCTTACATTATAAAAAGCACTAAAAATAGAACATTACAAAACAATGCTGTGACTTTTATCTTAAGTGAGGACGTAGAATATCAAGTCGTCGAAAATTACGATGAAAAATTCATTGATATTTAAGATTCTCTGCTGGGACTTAAACCCGGAAGTATATTCGTGAACATAATGTTTATTAACTCAAGAAAATCAATACATACACGCACTCTGCTTATACATTTTATTTTGATTTTTTTTTTAATATTACAAATTTTTGATGGAATTTTATCTTCTTTCCTATTACAGCTGCTTAATCAAAAAAATGCTCAATTTTTTTTTTATTTTATTTTCCCCCCTACAATTTTTTTAAGAGCTTAAGGGTACTCTTGTACGTAGCGAACGTATTCTTTTTCTCCCTCCGTTTCCATTTTCTCTCAGTGAAAAGATGGCTTTGCTGTCTTGCAGACGAATGGATAGAAAAGAAATTCATAATTCATGTCTGGAGGAGCGGGAACTCCAGGAACCTTCGTGAATGTTTAATCACCCATCTCACCTAGACCCTCTTGTAGGAGAAGAAAATACACGCAAAGGAACTTTCTTTTGTTCATTCCTCTCTCACTCTCTCTCATACCTTCATCTTATCAAGTTTCTTTTTCCCCAACCAACTCCCTCGGATATGGCAAAAAATGATGGATTTTGATAAAGAGTTACGATATATTCCAAAAAAGTTTCATTCATAATATATTTGGCACAACGGAAAAAAAAGCAAAGAACAACATCCGAGAAATATTCTAAAGATGATGATTAGAATTTCAAATACGGTTATACGGTTACAATCTATAATAATAATAATAATAATAATAATAATAATAATAATAATAATAATAATAATAATAATAATTTCAATTTCAATTTATTTAGTTTTATGATCCACATCAACAGTATAATGCCAACAGGAATATAGACACAGAAAGAAAACAAGATATAACAATAATAATAAAAATAATAATTGCTGCATTTCATAAAAATTTCTAGTAATGGGCTTGAAACAAGAATATTTTATAAACAATAACGAAACGTGTACGCAATAAGCATTTGATAACTGTCACCACGATTTATATCTGGCTATAATACAACCTTCCCAGACATTCTCAAAGTTCAAATAACCGTTTAAATTTGTTCCAACTCTCTCCTAATTAGATAAGGCATAGTTAAATATGATTCGTGTCTAAGACAAAGCAAGAAAAGCCTGGCCTTTGGGCCATATTCGGTCTTCTCTTCATAGGATTTACTTTACTTGGCTTCAAGCCAAACGAAACGGTAACGTAATCACAGTAAAACTTCCTAATACTTAGTCTAATTACAACGCTTTAAACTCTCTGCTATTAAACTTGACGATACCCACATATAATCGTTTAAGGACATAAGCAAACAGGCTTGCACATAACAGATCTCGTAAGATTAAAATGATATGTTAACATTTCAAAACAAATAAGGCAATATTTGAGGAGCACCTTTCAATAGTGCAAGTCGTAAAGACGGTCTTGGAGAAGTCAGTGTTAGAATACGAACACTAAAAATAGATAAGGAAGAGACATTCACCTTCAAAGAACCTTCACCTGGAAGAAATGTGACTTCTTCATCTTACTAGGTCTATTGATTCTTAATCGTGAAAGAGGTAAAGGAAAACTGCTATAAAAACCTTTCTATATCTTTATTGCTCCTTTTTTTTTTAGCAAAATATCAGCAGCTAAGACCATTTCCTTTGTCCTGCCACAATCCCCAGTTCTTGTAAATTTTGATTGCAGCAATGCGTATATAGCATCAAAAGCTTACCTTACATACGGGCCTGGAAAACGCATTAATTAATGTAGCTATCATTTGTTTACTGCTTTTTAAATAACGTAAACTTTTTCCCAGGAATCTTACGCATAATGAAAATGCCTAAGCCGGATAGGAAACCGTTTTAAAGAAAGCGGTCGAGTACTTGCCTAATACCGCGAAGATCCATATTGAACTAAATTTCTTCCGCTATCTTCCTGGGCAAATTTACAAAAAAGATTGCGATACAAAGCAACGGTGTTTGTGTTTTGTATGTCGGACATGGCTCCCGACCCTCACACGTTACTTCAATTCATTCTCTAAATGTTTGATAGGGTTCAGGTTAGGAATTTTTGTGGGCCAGGTGAAACGTTGGACATCGAAGTCTTTGTGGCAGTTCGTGACAGAGACGAAAAAGCAATTCTCCTTTCCACAAAAATACTGCATAGTAGAAATTCTTGATTGTCCAAAATGCTTATCAGATTTTATCGTAGAATTTATCACATGCTCAAGCCAAATCACGAGAAGCACTACATTATGACTGCACTATCAACAACCTTGCACTGGGAACTACGCCTTTAGGTAAAAGGTGTTCACCTGATATTCACCAAACACGTTTTAGCGAACTGGCACAGAGTTGTACGAACACATCCATGAATGCCAAGAGCATGGAAAGGGTTTTAATAACGAGTCACTAAAGTTCTTTCAGAAAAAGCTCAAATTAACTTAATTAACGCTACTACGCTCCGTCATGCATTTCTATTTTTCGAAGCCAATCATCAAATTAGTTCTTCCATCTTTCTTTCGGAAGCTAGGCACATTCGTCATCTTCCATGTTGATAACGTCGTTACCTCTGTTGGAACACACAGTTGATGATGTCGAGAGATTTTTTTTTTTTTGTCTGACTTTTCCTATGTGTATATTCCCATTAATTCACTTTCATAAAGGGGAAGTCCATCCAAAATGAAAGTACGGTTAGATATCTTTAAATTATGTTGATAATTCACGAAATGGGGAAATTTTCTTCAAAATATTCGATAGTAATTAACAAAAACACAAAACATCACGCACTCGGTTGTTCGCGAAAGTAATTTGTAGACAGAGTACATAAGAGAGTAGCAGCACTATCTGCAGACCGGAATCCATAGACATACATGCAGCTCATTAATACCCTACCGATCTTACGATGAAGTTTAATCTATATTTTCGTCCTGCTGACGTTTTCTTCGTCAGTGGGAGAGATGTCAGATTCGGGTTCGAACATGTAGGCTGTATCAAACTTTTTCCCTCCATCGTTTAAATTTTTCTACAGCTTTTCACCAGTTAAAGAAAACACGCTGGTGATTAGACATCACTTGAACGCGTCATCAGTTCGCTTCACCTGCGCTTCATCAAAAAGTGCCTATCAATTTGATGCAATTTATAAATTGTTATCGATCTATTATTGAAACAAATAGTACCTTTCAGATTCCCTTTAAAATTGCTAACTTTTTAGACAATTATTATTTGGCTGGATTTCCCCTTTAAATATTTGTTTAGGTCTCGTGTGTTAAGAATGATATATCTGATACAGCCAACCCTTTTTAATGCGACTTATTCGTACCGCGTTATTTGTAAACCGCATCAAATAGGAAGTTTTGCGGCCGAGCTGCTTGTGCCTTCTGTTGTAATGTTGCATGGTTTTTGAATTTACAGAAAAATTCCATAATACCTGAAAAACTGCATAAAAAAACAGGGGAATTCTCCATTAGCTTCACCATAAAAGTGTAATAGAAAAATTCCATGCCTTAGGAGGGTGCTAAGCTAATTAAGCTGTATACAGTAAAAATAGAAACCGCGTTGTGAGAATTTAATTGTATTGTATTGACTGTATAACGAAATAAATAGCATTTAATTGCTTCATAATTACTACATTTATTGCAAAACATAGTTTCTCGAAGACTTGAATTTCACTAGGTAGGGCGATATTTAATCGCATATAGTATTTAAATATTTGATGTAAGAATATTATATGCTAATTAAAATATAGTATAGCAATTGAATGTACATCTCACTTATATTAAAAATCATTAATAATCATATGCTAATTAAAAAATTTCCCTGGACCACTTGAATTGGATTTGAATTTGGATAGACGTTCCGAATCTTCTAACATCTATACTAGAGTCTATAGGAGATTCATATAAATTATTTTCTATTAAGAATAATATTCGTAGCAATAAAAAACAACTAATTTCCCTGTATATTTTTTCGATATCCGATATACCCGGCAATAGTATTTAAAAATTAATTTCTGTCAGACGAGTCTTTTCAGAGCCCAATTACGTTGTCAGCTATCAAACAATGGAAGTCGTGGACTAATTAATCATGAAGATTATACTTTTATGTAGATACTCTCTGTTCCTGTAATGAAATATATATAAATAAATTAAACATTTATGACGAGTTCAACAGCTTGGAAACAGCAGATGTCTATGTTATTTATAAAATCAATAAAATCGTCATATATGGACGGATAAAACTAAATTATTGAAACTTGGTCATTATATCAGTTTCATATTTGATTCTTATGTTATCGGTTATTTATTTCCTAGTTCACCTAGCAACTACTTCTTTTAAAAGCGTTTATTTCGGTCTGCTTCTCTTTTGTTTGGTAGTTGTTGGTGTTTTATACCTTCCTTCTTTCCTTTCTTCATCATTGCTTTTTTTTGGCCAATTATTGCGAAAAAATGGAATGTGAAGAAGAATGACAGTCGAAAAAATATAAAAAGCGCATTCCACCTTCACCATTTCGGAAGAGACCAATATATAAATGTAATTAAATCGAACGGGTATGTTTGTGTGTGTGTGTTGTGTGTGAATGGAGTTGGCGTGTCATCCTGAAATACACCCACTGAAAGAAGGAAAGAAAAAAACTTTGTTAGGTCGTCCTTTTTCCTTTCAACTTCTGACTGGACAGACAGATGATGACGTTTACATGATTATTACGTCACCGTTGATAATAGAACTCGATTGTTTACTGTCAGACGGGGAAAAGGAAAACGTTGCGAGTGAATAATCAACTTGTCTTCTGTAAAATACTTTTTTCCTTCCTCTTCTTTATTCTCTTCTCTCGTTTACTTTCACTATTTATATTTGTCCTTTACTTGCATTAGAATTTTTTTCGATGCTGCTTTTATTTTTTTTTCTTTTCTTTCATTCGTATCCGTCACCTTCTTTCTCCCTTTACCAATTTCCCTCCCTTTCTCTATTTTTTTTTATCTTGCTTCTTTTTTTTCTATTTTCTCTGAGAGAATCTTTAATTAGATTTCACCAAGAAACTTCTTCTTGAAGAGAAAAAAAGATCCGCTTCAGCTATGGAAGAGAAAAGGGAGGAAAAATCTCTCCTTTTCTCTTTTTCCTGTCTCTGTTAACGAGTTTACAAAACGGGCCTTGAGATTGGGTAATAACTTGCCGTGTTTAACTGCTAATGAAGGCACTTCTTCGCTACCTATATGACTAGCGATTAGGGCTCTCTTCCTCCCACTTACCATCTTCCGATTCCCAGGATCTCCACAAATTCTTAACGAGAATGTTAATATAGAAGGAGAACGAAAGCTTCTTATTGGTTGCACTATATTTGGAGCGAGAAGAAAATTATCGACTTTATGCTTTTACCCGATTTCGATTTTAAAAAAGTTAAATGGTTCCAATTTCGTCTGCACTTGTTCAAAAGAGATTAAAAATTTATAAATATTTCTTGTAAGCCATAATATATAATGCATTTTTGAAATTTATGCTACAATATTTTTAATAAGTAAAAAAAATTTAAATGCTCATTATATATGTAACGGTCTTTTAAGCTTAAACTGTATTTAAATTATATGATAACATGCTATCATAAATACTAATGCAATTGCATAAAATATTGCCGTTACGATTACTATCATAAATAACATTTTTTTCTTTTTTGTAGCAAAAACTCTGACATTAAAATTGGATTTTTAAAGATGATCGTCTTGAGGTTTCCCAAATAATAATTTACAGTCCAAATAGACTTATTTTATTCATTTTTTGCCTTTTAACATATATCGTACGTGGCAATTCCAAATGGACGAAAATACGATATTTTACCTGTATTTGTACAGGATAACTATTTATTAAAGGTATCAATGAATAAGAAGATTCAAAATTTACCTAAATCACAATGATCAGAAACATTTAATGTGAGAACTGCATGTCTCACGGCAAATGCCCAACAATAGTTTAAGTCAAGGTTTGGCAAGCATTTTTTTTCCAAATATTTCTGCGGACCTACTTTTGATACTCAAGAATGCATTTATAGATAGGCCTAATTAAAATGTTAAGCAAAAAACAAGTTTTCATTTATTTTTAGCCCGTGAGCCGTAAAAAAAATAGGCGACTGGTCATGGTTTGCCGACTTCTGGTCTAAGTCATGCCAGTATATTCACATCGATGGCAGCAACAGTTCGCCGTCCTAATTCGGGCAGATTTTGTGGTTGGACATAACAACATCCTTCACATATCACAGAAAAAAATCATAGAAGTAACGTCATATACCGTGTGTCGAAGGCGACGCGATCTATACAACCCCATGGCACTACGTCACTTATATTGTTAAAACGTCACGAAAACCGATTGGATATTTTGAAATATGAATTTTGTATTTTACATAAATAAGTAAATACAGTATAATAAAATGCATTAATGCCAAACATGGGTCATTTACTTTTTTAATAAATCATTTTATTTTAAATTTAAATATCCTTATTAGGAGCTTTAGCCCTATTAAATATCCCTATTTAGTTTTCAATGAACACATTTCCTCATACAAAAAAAAGAAAGAAAGACGGCAAGTACCACTAGGCTAATCACTTAGTCTGCACTGGACATGCCCCGAAGACACAAGATGAAGTAATGTTTATTGTCCACCTCTGTAACGACCCGTTCAAGACAGCGACCCTCGAGTCCATAGAAATTTTTAAAACTAAAAGGTCCTCCCCTGATCTCCTCCTCAATTGTCAAACTGACTTCGATGCTTTCTCTAGCCTTGATTCTGTATTGAAGTTTTCTTCATGTATTGCATTTCTGCCGCAATAGACAACCAGATGAGTCTTCCTTTAGATCCGTGTTTAATTATATGATTAGTTTGGTTTCTTAAAAATTTTGGTGTCGACTACTGAGGTCATTTTGCGCCTTTTACACAAGTTATATCTGTATGCAGCCCAGGACAAACACAAACATCCATGCCCACGGCGGGATTCGAACATACGACCAGGCGGACTCGAGAACAAGAAAGCCTACGCCCTCTCGGCCACCTGGCCGGCTTTCAATATATGACACTCTGCTTCCGCTTCCTGTTCCCAATTTAGTTTATTTATTCATTTTGTTTTATCATTATACAGTTGATATGACTCGCTATTGGTTCCTTCTATAGCCTGTCGCATCTTTTCCTAATGTTTCGAAATTATTTATTTATATTATTCGTTATTTCTTTGTATTATTTATTTCAATCTTCGTACACTTTTGTCATTTCTTTATCCAATCACGTTGCTTACTTTGTACCATATTTCTGTATATAAGGGCATGTAGCCTCTAGTGTGTTATCCTTGATAAAGCCGGGAATAAATGGCGAAACTAGTCGGTAACTCTGTTCTCCCTTTATTGTGTTGTAAGGTCTCTACCAAATTTATTTATCAATAATTGCGACCGTTTTCTCGTGGCATAGCGCAGTTCGTTAATGTGAAGTGTTGGTGCAGAAAATTCATAAATTACTTAACGATGTCATTTTATAGCATATATTGGTTTCGCTCTGTTTGTGTGTCTGTCCGTCTGTCCGTCTCTATGTCCGACGATTACTCGAGAATGCTTTAACTTTTTCAACTTCTATTTTCGCTATTCGATAGAGACCCTTCCGGAGCTCACCTGATTAGTTTGTCATTGAAGTCGGTCTAACAGTCACGTGACTATTGAGACCCGAACCCCTCCATTAATTTTTTTTATTGGCAATATAAGGCATGTAATATGTCATTCGAACGGGAATGACGAGCACAAAACGAATATGACATTCGTTTAGATTTTCGAAATGCTACGTCCGAGAAAATGATCCCCAAAGAGTACTTCAATGACCCCTTATTATGAGTTTTAGCTAAAGCTGTATGTAAGAATGCAAGCGTAATCGGTACCTGTGTCTGTCCGGCCGGCCGGCCACGATAACGTCAAAATGGAAGAACTTCACTGCGATATATCAACTTTTGATACACTTTCATAGATCCCTTCAAGCACGCGCACTAATGTTAAGAATATGTACTTAGGGCATGTTATATATCAATCGATTCATACTGACGAGTCATAAGTGATACTGACTAGATATACTATGTTATAGCTGCCGCCACGTAAGTTGAACGATCTTGTTGACATGCGCAGTAAGTTATCTCATCAATATGCTTTGTCCGGATTTTACCCATGATGCACTTGTTCTACCATAGTAAAGGTGGAGATATCGTTGAAACGCGGAAAGCCTATTAAAGTCATAAAACAAATTTTATTCGAGTCGACTATTCTGCGTCATTTTTTAATTTATTAATTTATTCATTTCATTTATTAATTAAATTTATCTACCGGGTGGGCAAGAAATTTATCTAACGTGAGGTGTTCAGAGCTCGCTAGCGGGAATTCTATTAGGATTTTGGTGTATATACTTAGTGGAACATGCAGTTTCGATTTCTGCAAAAATAAAAAAAATAAAAAAAAAATAGTACCAAAAGTCGCCATAGGGGGCGCTTATTTCAAGAAAACAATGAATACATTTGCATAAGCGCGTTCCGTGTTGAGCAATCATGACAATAAAAGGCAAGGCTGAGGATTTCCCATCATTCACGAACGAATGGCCTGACGATGACGCTTACTCTGCCTGACCGGGCGTTATTAGTCAAGTTGTTTTATCAGAAGAGCGACAATGCAAGGGCTGCCCTTCGTGAATTCCGGCGATTGAAAACGTTACGAAGAGGGCCGATGAGCATAACTAACTTACGGAAAATGATTGAACGATTTGAATCTACCGGAACTCTAGGAGTGCAACCAGGCCGGGGACGCAAACGAATCAGGCAGCAACACATTGAAGAAGTTGCAAATGCTGTTGTGGAACAGGAGATGACTACTGTGCAGGGTACCAGCAGTGCACACGCAATAGCACGCCAAACAGATATCCCATATTCGACGGTGAGGAAAATATTGCATAAGATATTGACATTTTATCCCTATAAACTCACACCTGTTCAACAATTGCTTCCTGGGGATGAACGTACCCGAACTGACTTTTCGTTGAGATTTTTAGCACGTATGGAAGTGGATGATGCATGGCCATGGCAAATTTTATGGAGTGATGAGGCACATTTTTATTTGAATGGTGATATCAATACCCACAACTGCCGTATTTGGGCTGCATCAAATCCACAAGTGTGTCTGCCAACTCCTATGCATTCACCGAAACTAACAGTATGGTGCGGCTTTACTGCTTCTTTCATCATCGGCCCGTACTTTTTTGAAGAAATCCGTCCCCGTTGTCCGGTGACTTGTTCCGCCAATTCTGCCAGGTATGCCGATATGCTTGAGAATTTTGTGATACCACGATTGCAGGAAAAGGGTTGTCTGGATTCTACCATTTTTATGCAGGATGGTGCGCCACCGCACATCGGATAATTAGTGCGGTGCAGCAGATCTTGCGAGAACGTTTTTCAGACAACAGAATAATTAGTCGTGCATTTCCCATGATATGGCCACCCAGGTCGCCTGATCTCACCCTTGTGATTTTTGGTTATGGGGATATTTGAAAAGCCTTGTGTATCAAGCACATGTTCCTGACCTCTCAACCTTAAAGGATCAAATAACGTTACATATCAGACTAATTAATGCAGATATGCTGCGAGCTGCCGTAGAAAATGTCGTGTACCGCATGCAGCTATTGGAACAGCACACTGGTGGTCATATTGAAATACATTTGTAATTAAAAATAAAACATTGTTTATTGTTGTTACTAAAGTTGGTTTGTGCGGTATTTGTTCATTTGACAATTAGGTATTCATTGTTTTCTTGAAATAAGCGCCCCCTATGGCGACTTTTGGTGCTATTTTTTTTTTTTTTTTTTTGCAGAAATCGAAACTGCATGTTCCACTAAGTATATACACCAAAATGTACTGCATTTGGCCTAATAGAATTCCCGCTAGCGAGCTCTGAACACCTCACATTATTACTTGCCCACCCGGTATTTAAAAGAAAAAACGATAATAGAAATTAAATATAAACACGAAAACAATATTTCGAAAACGAAAGCGGATGTTTCATGGAATAGCTAAGCGATTTACTTCCCGTTAACGTCTATTGGCTGGCGTTAGAAATGACGTCATCCTGTCGTTCAACTTATGTGGCGGCAGCTATACTTTTTGGTTATTATTTAAGCTTGGAGCACGTGCTCGTTTCGTTTTGAAAATTCATTACTGTTAGGCCTATTGTTAAATGTGGCTAATTAATGTTAGGGCGATTGTTAAAAATGGCTAATTAATGTTAGGCCTATTGTTAAATATGGCTAATTAATGTTAGGACTATTGTTATCAGTAGGTGATTGGTGTTAGGCCAGTTAAAAATAGCTAATTGATGTTAGGCCTATTATTGTTAAAAGCTAATTAATGTTAGGCCTATTATTATCAATAGCTAATAAATGAAAATCCTGCTGTTATCAACCAATAAATGCAGGCCTTTTGTTAATACTAGCGAATTGATGTTAGGTCTACTATTATCAACAAATAATTACTGTTATGAATTGTTAACAAACATTGTAATCTTATGCATGTTGTTTACGGCCCGTGTAGCTCTTAATGTAGAGAACGCGAGAAGATATGACAAACGTACAATAACTTTATAATAGACACCATACAAATTATAACTGTAGTGCATCTGCATCGTTGTACGAGAAGGAATTTGTATTTTATTGTGTTTTAACGTGAACGGGAAGCAATAAAACAGATGTGAGTGTGGATAGAATCAAAGGTATTTCCATTGTTTATTTAAACCAACTGAAGTAAAAGTGAAATATTCAACTTTAAAATTACATTAGCGTCACAGCTAAAGCTCCTTGGAATAGTTACAAGATTTTTCCCGACAGTGCTTTGCAACAATGATTTTTCTCTCCTAACATTTATGGTAACTTTGATTAAGAAGGAATGAATGGCTCTAGCAGTGGAAAGAACATAGGCGCAGTAGTTTAAAACATTTAGACATCCGAAAATATTATTTCGTATTTCGCGCTTGCTTGGAAAGATTCGTGTGAACGCTGCAATCGGATACGTAAATTTACTTGCAGTCTTCGCCATTGCTGTATATAAAATATTACGGTAATATTAAAAAAAAAATTTTTATATTCTTCTTTTCAGCATATTTGAAAATCGTTTTACGAGTTATATTCTTGTTATTCTACGTTTTCCGAACACCCTGTATCAGTAGGGGAAAGGAGGGCCATAACGGACCTGTTAATTTTAGGTTACTAAAAAACCATCAAAAGATTGATTAAAAAATTCTATTCTTTTTACAAACACACATTAGTTATTCAATTTTTATTATATTACTAAGAAACAAACAAATTCTATTTAGATTTTTTTTATTTAAAAAAAGCACAAAGTTGCATTTAGTCCATATTGCCCACCCATACGGGGCACATTGGACTATTCACTTGAAATTAATACAGATGAAACTTTTAGTTTTTTCAATTATAGATGCACATTTATCATGAGCCCACTGTTTCCAGTTACTCTAATCTAACCTTCGCCATTATGGCACTGCGAAAAAAGTTCTGAACAATACAAAAAATTTGCACCGTCCTTCGATCCGTATTTTTCACTGATGTTCTTCTTGGGCCTGCCTATTTTTCTTTATCTTCTGCTCTGCGAGTTTCTTAGCATGTTGTTGTGCCAGTGCTTGTTTGTAGGGCAAGCTTGCAATCTTACAAGCCTTTCCACATTTCCTTTTACTTTTGGCAGTGCTGAAATTTGATATGGTGAAACTCTGACAGACGTTGAAGGAACTCTACCAGCGGGTTGATATGACTAGTGGTAGGAATAACCAGCGAATTCAACTGGCTGGTAGCAGGTGCATCATTGTGCTCGTCTACAGGCACATCAGTTGGGAGTGATGGGGAAAATTCACAATCTTCAAATACATTAGGGTTCAGTGGAAAAAGTCCCGTTTTTCACTTTCTCAGAACAAAAAATAGGCAAAACTTGGTAAGAGGTAAAATGGACTGTAATCCATTTGCCCCATTGATTGTGGACCTTTATGCCCCACGCTCTATCTTTATAAAAAGGGAGTGGTGGGACAGGATCCTTTAAAGCTACAATATTATACCAATACTTAAATGAAAGCTTATACAAACTTAACAAACGTGGTTAATGCTTTAAATTTTTAATTACAATTTATTATCAGTAATAAGAACGAAAGTTGTATGCTTACTTTAGTTCAGATTGTCACCAAAACCATAAACAGGAACCATGCGGGCGCTTCTTTTCCAAACCGGATGAAATAAACATGAAGCGAAAGGATAATAAGTATGCACATATTATTACAAAAACTGACATTTTGGCAGCACTTAACATAGAAAACTTGCTGTGGTCCGCTATGTTCCCCTTTCCCCTACACTATAAATATTTTCAATCTTAATATATTGAGGTTAGTTTATTAAAACAAGCTCCCTAGAATGCTATTCTCTTAATGCATGAAGAAAAAATTGTAATCTACCATAACTGGAACAACTTACAGTTTACATATATATTTCATTAAGAATTTTCCTAACTCAATTTTAGGAAATATAAGGAGAATATGAATTAAAGTCGTCCCCCCCCCCCCCCCTCCCTCCCTCAGCCTGCGAAGTGGGTAGTTTCATGCACAATGCAGTTTAAAGATGAAGGTAGGACACCTGTTATTCTGGAGCACAAAAATTAAAGGAGAGTCGAAACCATTGGATTACAGCACAGTACTTAAATGAACAAAACAACAGCGATCATCCTGTTTTTGCAGAGAGATCCTATCTAGCATGAACTAAAAACTTCGCTGGATATTCAAATTCAAATTTTTGCAATTTACTAAGCTGATGCAAGTAAACAATCTTTAGATCTCTCCAATCTTTAGATCTCTCTAATCTCCATTAAAGATTTTCTCATGTTCACGATAGCAAAGTTAATCTACGCCTGTGCATTTTATTATGCAGGACTGTGTATAATTTTAATAGATTTTTTGAAATTTCTACGAGACGCTCATTTCCAGAATATTTTTAGGATATATCAACCAGTTTATGTTGTTTAGTATTTTCAATCATTTTACCTTTGAGAAGTAGGTCATAAAGCTTATTAACATTTTCAAACTTTTAAGAACTGTCAAGATGGATATTCAAAAATAAATTCTCCGTTAAAGCACGAAGTTAAGAGGCATTTTGCAACTTAATAAACTAATGCAAGTAAACAATTTTTGGAATTTGTCTAAAGGACAACTAAATGTTTAACCTCCATTAAAGATTCTCTTATCTTCACGGTTTATTAAGGCAATGCCTTCATGTAAATACAAGTAAATAAAATCTCCACGTGTCTAAAGAAGCTAAATTCTTTTAAAAAGGTAACGACACCTTAAATTCCCAGTAAAGATGTTTTAAAATTCACCTTTTAAGAATATTTGTTTACATAAACGTTTTATTTTAATGAAAAGAATTACAGGAAATATGTTTTCTGGAAAACTACAGTGAAATGAATACATCTGTAATATGCACATCTATATACTAAAACTGTTGCGTGTATTTATTTATTTATCTGTAATTCCATCTCCTCCTAAACGTTTTGAGCTAGCGACTTGAAATTTTCAGGGCAGGCTTATCAATAAAGGACCTGCTCTATCGCCAAAAATCAGCCCCCTACGACCCCCCCCCCACTTTCTGGGGTTTTCATTTAAAATTATCTGCTTTTGCTTTGTAATTCCCCTCAACAGATGGCGCGGGCGGGTGAAGCCGCGGGTAACAACTATAGTTCTAAATCTAAGACCTTTGGAGAGGCTCTAGGAAGCATTATAATTGTTAAAATATCAGATAAATGTAAAATTAAAAAATGTTTTATCACTTACAATCGCTTATGAACTTTATTGTATTGCTGATGGTGATTAGTTTCCAATCTTCCTAGTTTGCTATAATGCTAGTGTTGAACGAATACTTTGAATTATGGACATTCTTTGATTTCAGAGAAAGGTGTTATCTGACATAAAAGTCTCTAGTTTATTTATATAAATGTATTTAGAGAAACTATCAGTTTTTGATGTAATTTTTGGTCTGTAACTCCATAGCTTTATCTATAATTTTTCGTACTAAAGGCAATAAAAGAGTGGTAACAGACATTAAAAGCGACAATAAACAACATTAATTCGCAACAAATAAAAATTTGGCTGGAGGGACAAGGTATAAGCAGAGAGTAAGTAGAAAATATGCTTAGTGAAATGGCTCTTAATGTGTCGCATTTTCAAAGACTCAACTTCTCTTTTAATGTTGTTTATCCTATTTCAAATGAAGTAGTTCTCTTCTTGAATATAACTCCATTAATAATGAGCCTTCAAGCCATTTGCCTGTTAATCCCGACGACAAATTCAATTACGCCTATGCATTTCACTGTGCAGGACTGCTTTTAATTTTAATAATAGTACTTGAAATTTTGACGGCGACGCTCATTTACAGAATATTTTTAGGATCTGTCAACCAGTTTATGTTGTCTACTAATTATCATTTGATTTTTAAGAGGCAGATCATAAAGCCTACATGTTAATAATTTAAAAATGATTTCTTGCTTCAATATAGTAATTTGCTAAGCCTCTCATCGATAACTAAACATTAAAAGGAATCGGTCCTGTACACTTGCAAATACTCACAGAATCTATTACAAAAATGAACATTGGAGTATGGAAGACAATTTGGTTGAATGGAAAGGCAAAATTAAAAGCCTTCCAATGTGGAATGATAATATGGTGCCACTTAAATAAGCGTTCTAGGAAAATTACGCTGGGAATTCATATTTCAATTATTACTGAGACCACATTATTGCCATTACATGTCAAAATATACATGAAATCTGAAAGAACGCAGCAAGAGAATTTTTTCAAAGAATTGTATGCACGAATCGTCATCGTCTCAAGTCACACAAAACTTTCCCGAGAATATTAGGACAAATATCAGCAATTTTCAATGCGACATCAGCTGTCCATGGGCCTGCAGCTGCTCACAGTTACTGATCACCTCAATAAACGCTGGATTGACATAGTGCAAAGAGCGTCAACCTTAAACTCCAGAGTAACAGGAAGGCATCGTATAGACAGATGAGTCGAGGTTCGCGCTCTATTACTCTATGGCCGTTGCAGCGTTTGACGAATCTTGAGGAACCGTTTTGATCAGATAGTAGAGATCGATCGAGACATTTTTATGGTATGGGAATGCTTTTCATGGTTTAGCTTAGAATTATTGTCGTTATCGAATACCATGAGATTACGTCCCATATTTATATTAGCAAGAAATAGCCAGATTTCATATTGTTTACATCGTTACAGACAGTTTTTAGGTAACTGGCCATTCCAGAATCCTAAAATTTGATAGTTTTTTTTTAGTCATATTTAGTATGAATTTGATTTTTAATACGCCCACATGAAAACCGAAAATTACTGAACTGGTGACTGCGTTAAAAAGCCGAATAGTTAATGGTGCTCGGATATTAAATGGTAGGACAGAGTGTTTTAGTATTTAAATACATGGTAGTCCAAAAGCGATAGGAAAATTAAATTTTTAAGTATGCCAATGTGAAATGGATATGAAGACCTAAATTTTGGAATGCATGATGAATTTGGTCGCCATCTTTAAAACCGCTATAGTGGATGGGGATCAATTTTTTTAATGGAAAGTGGATTTTACACAATATCACACAATAGGAGAATTTTCTCAGCAATTCATTCTACTTGTCGGATTTGACCTATTTGTCCTGTTTGAAAACTATCGGCGCCAAAAATTTCCAGGGCACTGCTGCAAAATGTGCTTAATATGCTGTCTCCCTTGTTGTGTGGACCGTTTTTCATTGAAATCACCCTTAATTTTGAACGATACTTGGAAATGTCGAGGAATATACCTTTCGACTTTACTTTTTCCAGCATAATAGTGAGTGCTCCTCCTCACTATGACTCTTGTTCGTCACTGGTTTGATACCCAGTTTCCTGTTCGCTGGAATGTTCAGCAGGATGCTCTAGAATGGCCTCCGAATTCACGCACCTCGACCTCTTTCTGTGGCTTCTTGAAGAAACTGGTTTAAGCAGAAAAAATTCGCGATAAGACCCATATGAAAGAAAGGATCATTAAATGCTGCGACAAAATCTCAGTGAATGTGTTACTGCGACTGTCTCATGATTGGACAAGTTGCCTGGAGCTCTGCATGCAACAAGGAGGGCAGCACATTAAATACAATGTTACCATGAAAACTTTCATTAACGATAGCTTGCAATCCGTGACAGATAGAAAAAATTTGACCTGTGGGATGATATTGAGAAAATTAATTGATTTTTAATTTTTCTTTCGTATGCCAAATGCAAAGGAATCTAAAGTTAGTCAATAATCGTAGTGTCGAATCGGCTAGTTTCGAACTAATCGAATTTGTTTCAACTCAAATGACCATCAATAACTTTGTGGCAGCTATTTTTGTAGACTATACTAAGGCGTTTGACAACATACCCATTGCGCTTTTACTATACAAACTATCTATTTTCTTTGGTGTACGAGATCTATCTATGTACGGGATTCCTATCTATTATGGTTGACGGATCTTTTAACAGATAGGAAATACTATTTACAACATTCCGGTAAGTCTTCTAATTTATTGGTCAGAAACCTTGGTGTGCCCCAAGGCTCAGTACTTTCTCCTCTTTTATTTAATTTATTCCTTAACGATCTTGCATTCATCTTTCCTACTAATAAATCTATCTTCTATGCCGACGATACTACACTATTATTTTCCGGCCCTGATATCTCAGAATTATTGTTAATGATGAATACTGCAATGTGTAACTTATTACAATGGAACGAAATAAACTCACTAACAGTTAACGCGGATAAATCCAATGCAATGTTCTTTTTTCAACGAAATAAACGAGATATACCGGTCTCTCCTCTGATACTGTACGGCAATCACTCAATAGTCACAGTCAGATCTTTTAAGTATTTAGGACTATCTCTAACCCACGATCTTACTTGGAATTCACATATTGACAATCTAATAATTAAGCTAAATAAAAAACAAGGTGTTATTTCTAGGCTCCAATTTTTAGCTAATGATATTCTTCTTCTCCTTTATTTTACCTGGATCCATTCTTCTTTATGTTACGGGATTGTTTTTTGGGGTGCCACCTCCCAATACAACTTAAAGCGAATTTTGAAGCTCCAAAAATGGTTCTTACGCACACTTACTAAATTGCCGAAAACTGCATCGGTTTCTCATCTATTTCAATCCTTCCATATTTTAACTATTAATCAAATTTACTTAATTCAGTCTTGCTGTTTCATTTATAAAGTAATAAATTCCTTACTTAAAATTACAACCCCAATTACAATCAAGTTATACCAAGACACACATTCTTATTCGACTCGAAGCGCCGATAATATCCGTCTCCCATATGTAAATCGTGAGTACCGTAATCGCTGTATATCAATTAAAGGTCTAGGAAATTGGTCGATCATTCCCAAGGAAATACGATTAACCTCACCATACATAACTTTTAGGAAATATTTAATTCGATACGTTACTACCTCAATAAATTAACATCTTTAACTAGATTATGTTAAGGTTCTGGTACTGGTTTATTATTTACTCTATCTTCATATTGCTACTAATCATGTTATTAAGTATATTGTATGTTATTAATTGCTACGTCATTTTTAAGTCTATACCGAAACCAATCACTTTTTTGTAAATATCATTTGTGCCAATTAATTATAACTTTTTGTTTATATTCTAATGGATCTGTATTGAGTTACATTTGATTTTTTTTTGTTGTTGTTAACGTTCTGATTAGATTGCTTATTTATAATTGTTTTACTAACCCAATTTTGTTTTACCTATTGTTCCGTAATGTGCCCACTTGGCCTAACTTGTCGGTTTTTTACCATACTGGCCTTGTTGGGCACTATTGTAACTTTTTTACCTAACCCAAATAAATAAATAAATAAATAAATAAATAAATAAATAAATAATTCGCCAGAGATTTTAAATGTAAATATTTAAAAACCTTGAGTTTCTGTATATTCCAGTATGAGATGAATTTACTGCCGGAAGAGTTTATTAATGAAAACAATTTGAATTCAAGACTTTACTTTAAGTTATTGATTTCATTCCTTTTAGGATAATGAAATTGGATACTGCGAGCCAAATTTAAGCTTGGTAAAAAAAATATTTAAAAAATTCTTGCTGAGTCACATTAATATATTATTCAATTACAGAAAGACGAAATAAATTCTCAAAGCTTGAGTCAAGTTTGAATTTTTTTATTTAAACTATTTCTTCTTTAAAAATATTTCTAGAGTATTTTGTGGTTGTTTAAGCACAAAGCCTGTAATAATATTGAATGACAATTCTCTTGTATATACAGGGTGATTCAGTCAATTTCTGACCATTTCAGTACTATGATTTATTGACCCATTAATGTTTACAAACTTAGCATTTCAGTTTGATATTTTAGGCAGTTCGGAGTTTTTATTCCCGTGGAAAAGTCTTAATGATATGCTCAATGTGGCCACCACGAACGTTTTGAACTGCTCGCAGCCGAATGGTGAAGTTGTTCATAACTCTATCCAGGATTTCTGCATCCACAAGGGTGCAGCAGTCAACGATTCTTTGTCGCAGCTGGTCTACGGTTCTTGGTGCTGTAGTGAACACACTGTCTTTAAGGAATCCCCAGAAATAAAAATCACATGGGACTTCATTAGAGGTGTGAGGCCTAGCCCCATCCTGTTGAAACCATTGATGTCGAAGCGGTATACACCTCCTTCGCAGCTCGGGGATGAAGAAGGTTTCCAACATGTTAAGCCTGTGACGTTACGGTGCCCTCAAAAAAGAACGGACCAATGATGCCTCTTTTGGAAATCGCGCACCAAGCCATAACCTTTCGTGGATGAAGAGGTGACTTATGGATCTCATGAGGGTGCTAGGAACCCCAAAAACGAACGTTGTGTTTATTAACGTCACCTGACAGATGGAAGAAGGCCTCATCTGACACCCACAGGTTGTTCACAATGTCCTGATTGGCTTCCATTTCTGCTCCAAACTCCATCGCAAATTGTTGTCGCTTCTGTCTTCCAGTGTCAGTTAACTCCTGATAAACATGGATCTTATACGGGAACAGGTGTAAATCCTTTCTCAAAATTCGCCACGTCGTCGTATACGACAGCCTTTCATCAATGGATAGGCGGCGAACAGATTTTTTGGTAGGGGAATCGACCAACCTTGTGCGAACATTTTCGACAACTTCGGCCGTTCGAACACGAGCTTCGCTCTCGCCTTTTTTTTCTTGCCTTTTACATTTCCCATTTCATGCAGCGCCGTTGCAACAATACAAACTCCAACTATTTAGAAATTCGATATGCCGCTGATATTCTTTCAATTGTTTATCCCTAATGCACTCATTCGAGTGAAATGGTCACAAATTGACTGAATCATCCTGTAGTTGAACTCGTTATACGTTTCGACTTTTATAAACGATGAAATATATGGGCTTTGGTTTTCTTTGTTGAAAATTGCCTCTTTAAGTCGAAAAGCTGGGATAAAAATTTAAACACCGGTTAGTGAAGATATTTCTACTTAATTCAAAATAAATAACATGACACAGAATTAATAAAATTTGAAGATGAATTTTAAAAATTAGAATTCTTTTTTAATTATTGTAAGATAAATTATTTTAGAGATATATATTAATAAAACGAAAAAAATGTTCTTTCTTTTCAGATTTTGTGAATAAATGAACTCAATCAAAACTCTTTTTTTATTTTACTTGGCACTCGCGCACCAAAGAGAACGTATCTCCAAAAGTGCAACTCAATTTTTTTTTATTTCTGTTTACTTTACTCATTCCTGACTGCTGTTTGCAACATGTACAACAAAAAAATATATAAAATAAAATGAAGAGAAGGAGAGGCGACTGAGGGAGGAAGTCTATGTTCTTGTGGACCCTCTGGCTCATTCATCATCGCCTTTAGCGATCGAAGGAACAAACCCGACACCGCTCCTCCCCGTGTCGGATACGAAGCGACACAGCCACACGACGACGACCATCGACTTATTGACCAACTGCCCACTTTCTCTTGCCTGCACCAGTCGGATGAGATACTCACACAAACACGCACACATACACATACATCCTCCCATCTCTGCTGCAAGTCCTAGACAAGGGGCATAATTTACGCTCCTATAGTATTTACATAATTTAATAACATCTCATTCGAAATCCCTTAATGGAACTCAAGATCGGTGAGTCTCTTTAGAAGCACGAATTCGTTCCGTTGAAGTGTCTAAATGTTTCTGCATATCTTTCTCAATGATGCTAATCGAACTAGATGCGAAAAGCTAGAAATTTTTAGTGGTTTGAATAGTCTTAATGGCAATGTCCTAATGTGGATTTAAAATCATAAAATCCATTTTCAAAAAGCCATTTTCCATATTATGCTCATTTTTAATGATGGAATTAAACGTTCTTAACGAAATAACTTTCCAATCTATTTGAATTTAAATAATTATATTCATTTAAACATAATCAAACTTTTATGTAACAAATATCGCAACGAGCTCTCATTCTGTTTTACATTTTCCATTCTATGCTTTACTCCCTTTTCCCCAAGCATTTTTAAATGATAAACAAGGGCGATCTATACAGCTAACCCAAATATAGAATGTTTCTCTGAATATTAATTTCATTTTAATGTACAAATATACATCTGAGCTCGCATGCTTTAGAATAGACGTGATTCAGCCTCCTAATCCCTTCCCATTTTATTTGACAAAATTAAATTATGTGAAAGAAATTGGAATTTGTTCTGCTATTGAAACCCCAATGCAACAGTATGCGCTGAAGGGCACACATCAGGACCGCTGTCCCATGCTTCATTGCAAGCTTTCCATAGATCATCTGTTGTGCGATGCCGTAGATTTCTAAAGGCCTTGTTGAGTACATCATAAGCATAGCATTCCAAGACAGCTTCTGGCTATTTCACCAGAATGTTACTGAAGTCGATAATCTCGATTCCTCTTTCTACAGCCATGATGTTCGTAAAGGCAACCGTAGATTTTGTTGTGCGGCTTGAAGCCTTATCCTGGCAAAGCCAAACAGGTTTCTTTTCTGCACCGTACGGATGTGGGATATCACAATGACAAATTTGTGGTTCCAAAACCTTGTTTGATAGTAGGCGGCATTAATTTTTGCTTTGTGGTAAAATTTTATTATAATATTCTGTTACAGCTAAACCCGGCGACAAACAAATCCTTTAGATAAAAGTTTCCTTGCATCATCACACAAAATCTCCGCGACCCTTGAACCCTTTCCTTGCAGTATAAGATTACTCGAATCTTGTTGCAGTTGCTTAAGTAAATTCATGCTTCGTCTAATGTTACAACTTTTCCCTTTTTTCCCACCAGGCGTCGCTCATACAATTTCCGCGTGTATAGCAACTTCCCGTATATTGGCAGGAGGACATAAGACGCAGGCTCTGCAAGTGGGTCGTGGAATTCGACAGGGGTGCCCATTGAGTGGCCTCCTGTTTGATATTGCCATTGACCCACTTATTAAGAAAATTCAAGGCGAGGAAATTACACACCAAATCCTCGCCTATGCGGATGACCTCGTCTTATTGTCCCACACTTCTGAACGTTTTCAGGCTAACCTCGACTACTTGGTCTTGCTGGCTAATTCAATAAATATATCTATTAATGCGTTCTGTGATATATCGTGACAATAGTTTGTGAACACTGGCCTTGAGCCGTCGTTCCATTTGCAAGTCTTGGTTATAAGAGACTTAGTTACCGGTGATATTTCGATGGAAGTGGCAATCCACCATTGGGTTTTGGGATTTGATGCTAGCCTTGACTTTCCTTGTCATTTCAATTGTGCCCTTTGGAATACGTAATTCTTATGTGGGGGAGCTGAGCTTGGTTCTTCTCCCACTAAACAATATTCCGGCTTAATGTTTTATTCTAGAAAGGGTGGAAAGGGAATATGCTCTCCCAAAATGGGTTAATTTGTGGTGGCATTGTTTTTTCTAAGTCTAAATAAAACTGGATTGTTTTCACGTGACAACAACCAAGCGCATTCCAACTTCGTTTACATAAACATGAATCGACTAGTGTAGATACGGTACTGTCTTCTCCGATTCAAAGATTTTTACCAGTAGATTTTTATTACTGGTAAACGTGGAATAATTAATACGGTGATTTTCCATTGCCTTCCTCTTTGTTAGTAATAGCATCCACAACGCAGCGGAATTTGAATCTGCGAACTGAGGATCTGAATCCTGCCCCCCCCCCCCCTGCCACGCAGCGGCCACTGACCACTGAGCTAAACAAAATTCAAAATAAAAACGGCAATTCCAATAAAAATAACATCCCGTTGATTAAAAATTAAGAAGTAATTGCATTACGGAGGTGTTTGATATGTTGTCCCTAAAACGCCATACAAATTTGAGCTTATGTTTCAAAATTGACTCATCAAGCACCCTCGTACATCTTCCAGTATCAGTAATAATAACAGTTGCGATTGTACTCTGTCTTCTTTGCTTCAGATCGTCCATGGAGCTTGGAAGGATTTCATAAATGTGTTGTTTCTGAGGGACAAATGCCAAGCGCTTCATTAATTAGTCCTGTAACTGCTTTTTATTTGTTGGTAAATATGGTTTTATTTAAGTTGGAATAGTCGTTTTTATTATTTTGAATTTTGTTTGTCAATTAAAACGAGAGTCCTTAGAGTACCAGTTTTATATAAAGGAAGGGTATGCGCGATTGATGAAGATTTATTATTTCAATAAAATATTCTATTTTTCAATGGATTTAGATTAAGTAGAAAATTCTCTACAACTGGGCAGTTGGAATTGAGTCTTTATTTTTAATAGGAAAAATAAGTGAGGGATGCAATGCATAAAGGAGTTGAGGACAAAAATGAAGAGCGTTTTTTAACGCACCCGTAATAAAAACGCCATAGTCTATTACCCTTTGAATAAAGCGAATGGAAGGGTATTTCCTAGGCACATTGTTTATAAATGAATGACTTTGAAAGAAGCTGTACCAATCAATGAGGATTTCATTGTTTTATGTTTTTTTGTATTTTTCAAAAATATAAATTGAATATTTATTAATAAATCAATTTAAAAATAGTAATATTATGGATGCAGTTAAGTTATTTGAAAGCACCTTAATATAATTTCGAGCTGTAAACGTTTATTTATTTTAAAAGTATTCAATAGCAATATATTCTTATCTGCGAACTATACATTTTCACAAACCGGATATTTGTTCAATATTTTACATTTAATTGAAAGTTACTATATGATGTGGTTGATATTGAAGTCGAACTACATAAATATTTGAACCTAAGTATAACGGGAATGGAATACCATGGCGTATTTAGAAGAGAAAGTTTATTACCAAAGAGAAAGTTTATTAATACCAAAGATTTCTTCTTGCTAACAATGTAACTTTATATATGATTAAATAAATTTTACTTAGTACAGCGAATTTATATGTAAAGAATCAATACCGTCCATTTCAAGAAATGTGATCAATTTTTGAAACTAATGTTAGTGCTACTTTAATCTGTTTTTAAAATACCATAATTTAGATTATTATCTACAATTCGTTGGTTCAACAAAGCTGCAAGACTATGAAAACAGCCATTACAACAAAGTTTAATACCACTAATACACTACCACTAATGGACTACACTCTATGATCTAAAGGTCAGAAATTTTAAAATGCACTGCAATCACTGATAAGAGATATACATTGTGAAACCCAAAGTAAAAAATATTTTTTAAATGGGGAAGTATGTAATCAAAATCCAAATTCTGTTTGTCTCTATCTCGCTATAGACTCGACGCCTGTAACTGATACCCTGAATCACTCAACTATCCGCGTATAGGAGAATCAGGTGTATTGATAATTTCCAAGAACATTCAATTTAAACATTCAATTTACCTCAATCTATGCACATTTTGCTCTGGAAAACTTTGTGCCATTGTTTGCAATGTAGATTGCTAAGGCCTATTTGTTTTTACTTTTTGCGATTAGAAAATAAAGCAGTCATAAATGCAACCAAAGGTGGTCGCAAAACAAAACCTCTCTTTGAGCATAGTTATCATTTAAGTTGAATTTCCAGATAAATTTGTCGAAAAGGTTGTTTTTTTTTTCACTTTTGATGAAGTTAAATTTGAAATAAATACTATACTTTGTCTCACTATATGAAAAAGCTGCAAGGCAGTATGGGAAATCCACGTTACCAATTGTCATTTCGTTCAGCTCAACGCGCAGCCAATAAAAAAGAAACTGAATCCATAGAGGCTAAAATGAAACTGAAACAGTGCTTCATGTTTTTGAGCACTACGCGTGCGCAGTCGGAGACTACTTTACGGGGCGGAGGTGAAAAGGTAGTGATGTGCTTTCCCATACTGCCTTGCAGCTTTTTTCATATAGTGAGACAGAGTATAGATGATGGAGGTTTTTAAAATAATGCTTTCAGGAGAAGCCTTCCGGGTCAACACTGGTCAACAAATTTTTACAAAAGTCATGTTGCCAAAATAAATTGAGTCATTTTGTATCAATTTTTGTGCTGAACACGAATATGACTGAAAATACAAAATTGGCTCTAGTTTTTTTTTTGTAATCTGCAAAAACAATTGTTTACATAACAAAATGCATGCCGATAGCTCTGGTCAACAACATTTTTGATACTGGGGAAAATAGGATTTCGAGTTATAGAAATAATTTAAATTTTAATGGTAGCCATTGTTTAATTTTGGCATTATGATACTGTTTTCTACAACTGAAACTTAACATCCTGGCGTGATAGAGAAATTTGGAGTTCAGATTTGGAATCAGCACACTCAAATTAGTCTAGAATGCCTACATTTGTCAAAGTTGCAGTTCTACTGGAAAAATATATACGTTGAAACGTAGAAAATGAACTATATGAAATATCTCAAAAAAAAAATTTGAAAAACTGATGTCATATTCGGAATCAGTGCATAAAATTTACCATAAAATGACTTTTAAATGTGTGTTGACCAGTGTAATTAACAGTTTTGAAGATAATAATAATTTAAATTAACAATGCGAAAAGGAAGGACTGACAATGAAGATACTTAACAATGGAGATACAAAATAATAATAACAAAATGGGTGAAGCAATTTTAAAGATAAATCATTTTAATTTTTTGTTATTATTGTTTGCCATTTTTATTACTTTCACAGTTTCTCTGGCCGAATTATTTTTGTACTATTTATGTCTAAAGCTTCTTTTATTATTCTATTTTATAATTTTTTTCTTTTGATATAATTTTGATTTTTTCCCAATCCGGGCGGTATATATTTTCAATGCAATATAATGCCAATCTGAATGGTCATTTAATCTTATCGCCCTTTCATATTCTTTCAAGTTAAAAAAATCCTCTTTTCTGCAAAATTTTTGGAAATCCTCAGTGAAATTTATCATCAAGAAAATCTACACTTCGATTTGGATCTCCATTTGGACTCAACTGGACAACAAAATTGTGGACTGGAAAATTTCTTCTTCATCATCTTTATTTTATTATTTATTTTATTATTTTATTTAATTAATTTTTACATTAATTTTTATTTATTTTAGAATGCAAAACAGAGAGGATAAGTTTAACTTTAAAAATATTAAGGGTAATTGGAAATAGCGAAACTTAATGAAGACTTGGAAACTAGATTCCCACACCAACTGGCGCCCACTACGGTATCCTATCCGCTTGAATTGTATTAATTCAAAGCAGAAACCAAATCAGGTCGCAATTAGCGAAGCATTTAAGTCAAGCAGGATTTTAGGAAAGGATTAAGGCACTCGAGATTTTTACCTGCAGTGTTTAAACATCATACGTGTTGTTACAAATAAATTATATATAGTCTTCATTATGGCTTTCATTTTATCGAGTCAGTAATTCTTGTAGTTCTCACTGTAATTAAATTATGTACGTGATTGGGACAAGCGAAACGCTTTTACGTTATTCTAGCGAACCACTTTAGAACCTCTCATTAAACCGTTAACTTTTAAACGCTTTAAACTTCATGTTATTTTTGAATTTGGGTAATTTACACCGTCTTAAATCTGATTTTTTTTTTGGTGTATTTATGTCAAATGCTTTAAAAACTTAGTTATTATTGAAATTACCATGTCTGTGGGGCGTATTCATTATTTTCTACAAATTTTGACGTAGAAGGTTGAAATTCGGAATGTAGTTTATTAAGGGGTGTGTTATTTCACTAGTAATTTTGTTTTTGATTGGCCCAAAGGAGTCGGAGTTAAGCGTGTGAGAGTTAGAGGAATCATCTGTTTATTTCCGATGCAGGTATGTAAAGGAGTGAAATTTGGTATGGAGATTCCTTTAAATTAGATCTACATTGTTATGAAGCGGGCCAAATCATCCCAGTGGAGTTGGAGTTATGGGAATGGTGGTCACGTGGTCTTTGTTTTCAAGTTATGGGAATGGTGGTCACGTGGTCTTTGTTTTTATATGAAGTATCATTCGTTCGGGAATGACAAAAAAAGAAACAAGATAAAGCTCTTTTCTATTTTAGAAATACTACGTTCGAGAAAATTAATTTTGGCGATAAAAAATAAGGTTAAATAGTACGGATAAATGGGGGTAAAAAATAGATAAACAAAGATTCCCACTACTTTTCTATACAATCCTCAGAAAGAGGAGGGTTAATTTCTGTTTTAGGGAAACGATTAGGTTTGATTGTCGGCACGAGTCAAGAATATGCCTATTCTTTGCAGGTTAAGAAATGTGCAACTTAAGTTTATACAGTGATTTTAGGTGGTAGAAGATTCGTGGCAGATATCGGAACTATAACAGTTTTTGTTGTTGAAATCGCTGACAGTTGGCAGCCCTGCACGGGACACCATCACTTTAATAGAAACACTCAAAAATATATATATTTCAGTATCTTGTTGGTCCACCTTTTGCTGCTATCACAGCTTCTACTCTTTGGGGCATACTGTCCACAAGTTTTTGATAGTAATAATTTAATAATAGGGCGAATTATTAATCGTAGTGTTATCTCGACTCACTTTAAAGGTCATATTCTGTTTAAGTAAAAAATTCTTTCGTAATTCTTTATCATCAAAGTATGTTTTTTTTTTGTATTTTTATTATTTTGTTTTTTTGCGCAAGAGATTTAGCCTCTTCCTTTGGTTTCCATGAGCCGTTTGGATTTCTTTCTACGTTTGAAAAATAACAACTGGAGAGCAGCAGCAATGTTTAGGCGTGTTTGCTTCCGCACTCTGATTTCATTTTTTTTTTGGTCTGGTTTCACTGTTCATAATATTTACGAAAACAGGCGTTGCGTAAGGGGAAATATACCCGGATACGCATCGTAAAATGGCCATAGACAGTTTAAATATACCGAGGAAAATTTAAGCAAAAATTTTTATAAACATTTTATTAAATATAAAATCTCATACACCATTTAAAGCCTTGCAAATTTTTTCATTTTAAATAGTTTTTATGAATCCATAACAATCTGCACGGTGGGTTCTGTAAGGAGGAGAAACTCTTAACAGGGAGGGGGGAGAAAAAACACAACAAAGAACACTTCAATAGATGAAGAAGTTCTAAATTCACATTTAGAGCCAATATTGAGATTTAGGAAAAAATATTTTCCCTAATATTTATTTAGATCAAATGTAGAGAATATACAACAATTTTTATCCTATTCTTATTCGATAGAAGCTGCACAGCTAAAAATCAACTATTTCCTTCTCACCTGAACAACATAGTATGATCCAGCAGTGAGCAGAACACTCCACCAAACATCCCAGCGAACGATTTAACAGAACGTATCGAGGGAAATAAATCATACAAAAAATTTAATAATCGTAATTGAATTCAGGTATTCAATGCTCAGTGTAGCATGGAGGTAAAAGAGAAAGATAGAGGTGGGGATGGGGACAGAGAAAAGAGTTCTACTTCTTTTAAAAGGGAGGAAGAAGGAGGGCGAAGGTGTTCGGCTCCTCACCTTTTTCTCTCTTTCTTTCGTTCACTTCTTGCGCCTACTCTATTCATTGGAAGTCATCAGAGCATGGTTTATGAGCCCGTTGCCGCCGCTTCCCGCCGGAGGTGGCGCCCCCCTAACTCCCTTTGATAGAAACGAATAGATCACGCCTTTTGCTCTTACATTGCTCAAATTCTTTGGTTCAAAATCTTCTTATTGCGTGCGAAACAATCATTCGATGGGCTGAAGAAGGCTGGCAAAAAACCTTCTGGCTTCGGTCAGAAAACTTTTTGCCAGCTGTCATCCGCCCGCCTTTCTCCCTTCAGCCCTCATCTATGGAAATCGGCCTTTTCACACACACACACACACACACCACACACATACATACACATCACCACCACCAGAAGCCAATAGCATTAAATGGAGAGGATTGGGATAAAGGAAGGCAAAAAGAGGAAGAAAAAAATTGATCCTTAAATAGATTTTTCTGTTCTCTGATGCATTTTCAATGAATATCAATTAAGGGGTTGAATGGGAAAGTAGTATTTTTTTTTTAAATTTTTGCCAAGATACGATTAAGAGTAAGAAATGTTTAGCTTGATTTTATAGTAGATGTCGTTAAATGCTTTAGAAACTGATACAAAAATTTGGTTCCAATCCCGCTTTTTTCAAATTTTTTAAGGCATAAAATTACGCAAGAGGAGCGAAGAACCGAAATTAACCTTCTTAATCTCATTATTTTTAATGGAATTATAATGTAAGAAAAATTGTTGGCGAAGTTTTCTTCTGCTGCTTCTTTAACCCATTGTATTGATTCCACCTTAAAGCAGATGAACTTGACAAGCGCCTCACTGCAGGTTAGAACAGAAGCCTTTGCAAAATTCAAAAGGTACTCAAATTCTTTTCCTTATACTTATGAGACTCAAAACGCCTTATTATACGGAGCAGTCAAAAATAATTCATTTAAAACTATATCCACGTATCCTGTGCGAATACATTCAACACAATTCTACATTACATATACAGCGAAATGTGCAACGCGTACGGTTTATTTTATACATTTTATAAATAATTTCAAAGTTAAAATGCTGAAATTCCTCGCCTCCTGTCAAAATCGACCAGAAAACAAATCCGCGGGTTTCTTCAAAAACATTTTTAATGAATCGATAGTTCAATGCTTCTTCTTTATCCTCGAAGAAAGGCAAAAGCATTGCTACGGCTCAACAATTGTGAGTAATTAAAACTGGGAAATTCGAAAAGGATAATTTAATTTTCTCACAAAGAAAAAAAAAAGATAAAAAGAAGAAAACTTCTTCCTGAATGCGCTTGAGTCTTTGTTAATTAGTTCGCGAGTTTAGGGATTTGCAGTTCATGAGAATTAAAGTTAAAAAAAATATAAAGAATTTAAAAAAAAAAAAAAAAAAAAAAAAAAAAAAAGGAGAGCAATGCGTGGAGAGAGAAAAAAAAAGAAACAAATCTTCAAGAATTTAAAGATTCTGTTTCAAACAGGCCTTAAACCTAATGTTATTTCAATTTCATAATTACATTCCATTACTTTAAAGAAGAAAACAACGGGAGTCATCATCTTGTTTTGTTTGTTTTTCTGTCTCTCCCCCTCTCTCTTTATCTAGCTTTTGCTTTTTCTCTGTTTTAATGAAATAAATTCATGTCCAATCATGAAACGTCAAAACAAGCTCGCCCAGATACAATGCCATCGAAATCGATAATAGGTCCGAAAGGCCGATCGCAGATAAATAACTGATAAGATGGACGGATGGTCAGACAGAAAGGTTCAAAATGCGATTCCTGTTCCCTAGCACTTAAAATGGGATTTCATATTGAAAACTGCAAATCGAATTTCTGCACGAATTCAATACGTCTCCTTTATTTCGTGAAGTCGAGAATGAAAAATGGCTTTAGAGAAAAAATAAGTCAGAGCCAATAACACGGAAGAAAAGTTAAAGTGTCTTCACAAATAAACTTCTTAAAGGGGCTGCAATTTTCACGCTACAGTTTACATATTACTTATTTATCCTGATTTATATAATTTTACAGATAAATATGTTTTTGGTTGGTTTTTTGTAATTTTGTAATAATAACCTAAGTATCTAATATCAAAGAGTGTACGTGAATTTTAGAACAAAATCGAAAAATACATTCTTATGTTATCCTTTTAAAAGTTATCCTTTATCTGTTAAAGTATCCACTTGGGAGAAATAAAACCTTTACTGCAAAATCTCTTCAAGTAAAAGCAGCCATTATCCTACCATTTCCAAGGAATGTTCTAAAAAGCGAACCATCTTTTATTGTTCTTACATGTTTTTTTTTCTGTATGCTTCTTTATAAGAGAGCATAGTGCTTTTATTTTTAAATGGAAATGTTTATTTTTAAAGTGCAAAGTTAAAAATATACGAATTTAATTTAAGACTACCTTAACGAACCCGACCAATCCTTAAAACGGCTCGGAAAATATTAATAGTTATGTTGCAGCCACAATGCGTCATTTCAGTTGTCCGTGCTTTGCATCTGTACCTGGTAAAACCCAAACTCTCCGACAAAAAAGCCTAAGGAGTAGTCAGGACTAGTGACCAGGTGGCTAAAGTCTTGGCAAGCCGCGACCAATCTATTTATTGGGGAAAATGTGATTTAGGTAGTCGCAAACAGTTGTGGCAGAATGGGATCTTTATGTCCCATCCTGTTGGAACACAACAGATTCCAAATGTAGCTCCAAAAATTGTTCCAGTATATCAGATATGTGTCTCTAGTTAATGTGTGGCCTGCGAACATGGAAGTTTCGTAGGCTTTTGCCCCAATTACCCAATAAATTATATAATAATAGTTTTCACATTATCTTCAAAGAGGATGCATTTTGTTACATATCGCAAGAATGTACAGGACGTTAGTCCTGGGGAACAGGTGCATTAATTGGGAGGAAATAGAAAAACTACGTCCCAGGGATGAAGAGACGTTAGATCAGAATATTGTTTCATTCTATTTCCTCCTACTTTCGAAACCACATGCATTGTCCTACATATTTTTTCCTCCGGTACTACGTAAAAAACTCACTTAGCTGTACATAGCATTCCGATAGTGCGAAACTGTGTAGAACTGCTAGAGGGCCATAGTTGGCCATGAATTTTTACCGTATGAATTGTAAGTTTTTAATGTGTTCATTTTTACTGTATTTTCACATTCAGATATTGCAAAATTCAATTAAAAAAAAAAGAACCCGAGTAACGCCGGGGATATCAGCTACTTAAATATAATTTCTTGCCTGTCACAGATCATCATTGTCCGTCATCCAAAAATTTTACGCACACGGTGTTTGTTAATGTCGGGTCTGTTAGAAAATGAATTCAGAGTAACGGATAAAACCTTAATGAATTCAGAACAAAATTTAAAAGTGGACAACCCGTAGCATTGGGTTGACTTTTTATAGTAGACCAACGCTGTAAAGATTTTAAGATTAAAAATATGAAAAGAGACTATACTTGCTGGGAGACTATATTTGAATTTATTACTGTGATTAATGAGATATTTAAATAATATACAGAAGGCGGACAAAAAAAATGGAATCACCTCACAATAAGAAAAGCTCGTATTAATATTGTTAGCGCTGCCGCTGCTGTGCAATATAGCCTGAATTCGCCTAGAAATGGAGGCATACAAATCTAGAAGAAATTTTGTATGTGGTAAGTTTGGTGCATCATGAGTTCGTACAACCTGGGCAGACTCATATGCACGTGCAAGTTTTGCAAAAGATGCATGATACAGTTGGCAGGAACAAATGATAGAGTGGTTTTTGCATCACGATAACAAGCAGTCACAATCGCTTGTTGTGCAGCAATTCCTCGTCGAGAAAAAATTTTCTGTAGTCATCAATTTCAGTATTCTCCCAGTCTCGCTCCGAGTGACTTTTGACTGTTCCCAATTCTGAAAATGGTCTCACTGGATTGGAAACTCGCTCACAACAATGAAGGATATCAAATCGAATAGGAACTATCCAATTCCAGAATATTCCAATACAGTCTGATGCTTCTAGTAATTGCAGAATAGAAGAAATGTTTCTCTGTGTCCAGGGTTGCGCGCGTCAAAATCGCTAGAAAAAGCGTTTATGTATTTTTAAGGTGATTGGGTGAGCATTGCCATATGTACTCTACCACAATTCCCAGAATTTTCTAATCCCTTCTTGTGTCTGTTATTTGTATCCGGACATTGATAAATTCTTTTTATTAACCTCCTGACACCCTGTATCCATTTAAACGGGTGTTGGTTTTAAATCGTAAAGAATTTGATTTTTGGTTTTAGTGGTTGAAATTAATTGGTTAATTAAAAAAAAATTGGATTAATTTTTGGTCTGTTTACTGAATATCCAATAAAACCTTCTGTACGTCCAATAAATTGAATATGGCTCACACATAAAATTTTTGTAGACTAAAAAAATTGTTTTTAGATAAATTCATTTAAATTTATATCAAAATAAAATTATATAAAAAAGAATTATTATAGACGCTCAGATCTCAGGAGGATAAAAACCCTTTCTTCTGCTAAAAGGCCATTTTGGCATAAGAAAATTAACTTTCGCTTAGAAAAAAGGATATGGCATTGGTGATATGGAATTTTAAGGCAATGTGGGTTAAATGAAGTCAGTGCTATATACTGTAGAATAGGCATCAGTTTTATAGAGATTTTGTTGCCAACGAATACTAATGGGGCCAGCCATCAGACGCGGGATATTCATATTATTTTGTTCAACTATTTTGTATGTGGGTTTGTTTATAATTCTAAAATAATCTTAAAATAAAATAGAATTCCAAGGAAGACTAAAGTGTAAATAAAATACCTATTTCCTTTATATACGTATAAGTTTTAACTTGAACAATCTAGACGCAAATAACAGCATTTAAATATAACGATTACATTGGAAAAGTTGAAAATGTTATTTTGTTTCTCTAATAAAATGACCTCAACAAAGACTGACATTTTAAATGCATTATTTAGTCTTCATTAACTCTAGTTGATTTTGACGAACGATGGGCTTTATTTATTGAAAATAACTTCAAAATTTAAAAAAAAAAATTATACGGAAGGCGACATAAAAAAAGTTTTCTCCAAACTTGCGTGAAGAAATTTTTTACATTCCAGTTTATGACGATGATAGTTGTGACCAAGTGACGTCGATATTCCCCAAAGTACTCGTACCAAAGGAATATAACCGACATTGATCCGATTTATCAATTCGTTCACTGCAACTTTATCAGCTACGGTAAATGTCAAGGCACTCACTGAATATTTTCATGAACTATAAAATCTTGGAAAATTTGCAATTGACTATGTATAAAATCGCAATAAGAAAGCTTAGATATGAAATTCCCACAGATAAAGATTAAAAATGGTAAATTTAGAAATGAGATAAAACTACGCTTAAAGAGTTCCGTTATAAACCTACTAAAATCAGAATTCCGAGATTATTACATATGAAATAATATAAACTTTACAGTAGCATTATATAATATATTAATTGTTTATTTTTTTATTTCATTCTTCCTCATATTATAATTTTCTCCTTTTATTCCTTTACAAGTAATAATCTCCAGCTGATGACAAAATAGCACAACGGTGAATGTGAAATTAAAAATTAACTAAAAGGAAGGAAGGGTCTGAACAGAGATTGTAGAGTCTCCCAAAATAGCTTCTTAAAGTAGACAATGTCAATTCACAAGCGAAGCTTATAAACTTATCTTAAATCAGTGGTTCCAGATACAAAAGCTAATTTAAAAACTATGACGATAATTTTTTATTGCCTTAGATGTTCAAAAAATGTTAATTGTTGTCAGGAAAAAAAATCATATGCACGTTATTGCTAGAAGTCCCATGAAAGGTCAATTAGCCGAGAGGCAGTAAACTTAATTCTCTTGTGAAATGCAAAAAAAAAATTCTTTGTACTTTCAAGGTTTATTCACTATTGCTGACATTATGGTGCAAATAGATATTATGAATGCTGTTGACAAGGGAAAGCAGGAACCCTTGAATAAAGGTGACGAATGAAAACGGAAGGCTTCAAAGAGCATCCACGCTGCAAAAACTGGGTATCAAGATCATGCGCATATAGACACATTTATATTTACGATAATAAAGCACAATATTCAAAATATAAACAATTTGAAATACGTGTTTGAAATAGTATATTTTCATGATGCCTGCTTTCAAAATGTTTAGTTTCCTGCAGGACATAAACCAAGAAACCCATCATATCAATCACCGATACATTTTCTTCAATAAGTAGTATGCAATTATACAGTGTGGACATCGCATTCCTTACAAATGCTGCAGGAGTCATTCATATTTTTATCATGTTAGCACTAAATTGGAGTTTGAGGTTGTTCTCCTTCTTCATACAAGTATTTTGCTTTGTAAAACGCAAACTATATAAGGTTATGAAAAGTAGTGTAGTAATTTAAAATGAGTTAAACCCTGTGCTTGGAGAAAATTGTCACTTTGCCATATGTTGAACTCGGAGCTAGCCATAAGACTGTCGTTGATAAAAATTGTATAAATTATAATAAATAACACTATTTGGATGACAATCTGATCTATATTACGTATGGTCCCATCATACATATTCAGCTAAAAAGAGAGTATTTTGCCTATACAGACACAAATTATATATCTGTATTTTCGAAACCGCATAATCTTGGTATTCAGTTTTTTTGAAGGGGAGTTGGATGCCTTTTGAGACATTCTGGTTTCATCCACCTATTTTAATTCAAAGCATCTACCTTCCGTTGTGATTGGTTGGTTGGTTGGTTTATTAGAATTTTTGGCGTCGACTACTAAGGTCATTATGCGCCTTATACACAAATTATATCTGTACGCAGCCCGTGACAAACACAAACATCCATGCCCACGGCGGGATTCGGATCCACGACCAGGTGGACTCGAGAACTAGAAAGCCTACGCCCTAGCCCTCTCGGCCACCTGGCCGGCCTTTCTTTCCGTTGTGAGTATCGCTAGAAGTCAACAGAGAGAACTTGATGATAATTCACAAAAACAGTCAGCCATGAATATTAAAAATAAACCCTGAAAAATAAAATATTAAATAAAGACTTAATTCTAAATGTTTTTGGAGTTTGGCTATTAATCTCTTACGAGCAAGTGGTCCATACTATAATCACCATGTTTCTATTTGTAACCTCACCATTTGCTTAATGCAGCTTCGTATTAAATGAAAGTCATCTAGAAATCTGTAAAAGGGTCTGTAGGCTTACGAAATGCAGAGAAACCTTTTTTTTAGGGGAAAATAGAAGGATTGGTTATTAAAAATGAAAAATGATACAGACACATTAACAGGACAAGAAGGTTAGAAATTATATATTGTTTATGCGCATTTTTATTTTAAATTTCCCATATATTTACGCATTTTCAGAAAATTTAGCCTCTTATTTTAAACATCGCAGATCTCTTTTAAGCAAATCATCTGACTACCCCTGAGGCCGAAAGTGGTCTTGCATAGAATAAAGCAGAAATAATCCACCGTCTTGCGGATCATTTCAGGGCGCAGATAATAACATGGTCGATATTTTCAAATTTCACAATTTATGAATTCCATTACGGTCTGTAATTTACACAGGTCTCTCGCCGATTGCCCCTAGCCAGATTGACTTCTGTAGCCTGGAACAAGATCAAGGGCAAGTAGCAATTTCTCAACAGCCACTTCTCGATGGAGCCTCCCTTGTATGTCTCCAGTTTTGAGTTAATACTCTGGCAGTTAACCCGATCTTCTGGGGGTTATCTACCGATCAGGGATTTAAATATTTAATAAACTAAATATTCAGGCAATTTCATTGGAGAACACAGTCTCTAAGGAGATGCAGACTAGAAATTTGTTCATTTAAAATGGAAATTAAAGCAAATAAAAGGTAAAAGGTTGAACATGATTAAGACTGTATTTACTTGAGGATCAATAGCAGCGTGCGTGGAAAATTGAAAGTTCAAGCCAAATTACATTCTAATGTTGTAAGACCAGTGCTTAGAGATTCTGAATTGCAACAATTGTTCAATCTACTCTCATAATTCGATAATTTTAATATTCGATTGAAATGTTAATTAAAAGATACAGAATTCGAAAGGAAGAGTTAACAAAGTCCTCATTTCTGCATAGTTATAGATTTTCAAATTTCCAATGAATACCAAACTTTAATTTTACCCGTAATTTCTAACAAATCAGATATTGTCGGGTTGAATTTTAGACACTGCTATATAAAGATTTCAACTGGGTAAACTCAAAGAGCTTGTTTCGTGGCTTACATTTGTTATCTCTAATATAGCCTCATATACAGGGTGTGACAAAAGAAGCGGGACGGTCAAATATTTCGCGAAATTTACATCGGATCGAAAAACTGAAAAACACGTGTTCAATATTTTTCAAAATCTATCGAATGACACCAAACACGACCCCCCACCCCCACCCCCGGGGGTGGAGCGGGGGGCAACTTTGAAATCTTAAATGGAAACCGCCATTTTTTTTATTGCAGATTCAGATTCTACGTGTAAAACTGTATTCAGTACCATAAAAATTTCCACCCCCACTCACCCCCCGGGGGTATAATTAAGAGGAAATCAATTTTTTCAATGAAAATATTTAAAACAATTAAAATGATTAACATACTCAATACAGTATTTTAATGCAATATTGTAACATTGTTTAATTATTGATGGATGGTTTTGTTATCATGGAAAATAAGATATGTGAAAAAAAATCTAACAATGATAGTACCTATTTTCATTTTACAAAATGCAAATATCATCGTTTAAATTAATATAATAAAATCCTTCAAATTACTCTTTCTTATTCTTTCCGCTTGTAAACAAATTCTTTTCTTTATTAATAAATACGTAAACAAAAAGTGGACTATTTTTGTTGTGATTTTTTTGTGCTTCATCCATTTGGTAGGTACTTTTTAAATGACACATTAGTTCAACTGTTTTAGTTGATTCAAGCAGATGAACCTTCATTTGTAAAGAAAAATTTGACTTGAAAAAGTGTTTTTTCTTTCAGAATGGCTCATCTTAATGAACAAGAAAGAATATCATTACTGATGATGGTAGGCTGGGTTGATAAGAAAAGGTCATACTCGGAAGCAAGAGATATTTTCAATGATACTTTTCGAATTGGAATGGATCCTATCTCCAAATCGACTGTGGAGAGAACGGTTAGACGATTTGAAGCTACAGGCTCTGTGAAAGATCGAGCTAAATTAGGAAGACCAAAGTCAGCAACAAACGAAGAAGAAGCGTTGAATGTTTTATTATCATTTACGGAAAATCCTCACAGTAGTCTTCGTAGAACTGCCCAAGCTCAAGAAATTGGTACATCTTCAGTCCGCAGGATTTTGAAAAGTAATAAATTGCATCCTTACAAAATGACACTTGTTCATGAGATAAATGAAGATGATCCCGACCGACGTTTAGAATTTTGTGAGGACATGATGCTTAGAATAGATCAAGATCCAGACTTTCTTTACAACATTGTATTCTCAAATGAAGCAACATTTCAATGGAATGGTACTTGTAATCGGCATAATTGCAGGTATTGGGCAGACGAGAATCCTCATTGGATGCGAGAGAGCAAAACCCAATATCACAGAAATTAAACGTTTGGGCTGGAATAATAAATAATCATTTGATTGGGCCATTCTTTATCGATGGTAATCTTACTGCTCAAAGGTATGAAAACATGCTTTGAAATGAAATAATTCCAGCAATAAGGGAGATTGCTGGCGATAACTTGGAGCACGTTTGGTTTCAGCAAGATGGTGCTGCAGCTCATTACGGACGGAACGTTCGTAATTATTTAGATGAACATTTTCCTGATCGTTGGATTGGACGAAGAGGTTCGATCGAATGGCCTGCCGGGTCACCAGATTTAACTCCACTTGATTTTTTCTTGTGGGGTTATTTAAAAAATCGGGTTTACGAAACGAAACCTCAAAATTTAGATGAATTGCGTCAGAGAATAATTGATGTGGCTGCCCAAATACCTGCAGAATACTTAAACAATTCCATCGAATCTGTTTACCATCGATTAGCTTACTGCCAAGAAGTAAACGGTGCACAATTTGAGCATTTACTACAATAAAGTTATTGGCGCCAATCGTGAGAGGCAAGGGGACTCACCTGAAACAAGCACCCCGATAAGTGAGAGGCAAGGGGACTCACTAAAAACAAGCACCCCGAAGAGAACAAAAAACTACTACGTCCACGTCGTTGTTCCTGGGTTATGCCAAACGTAGTTTTTTACTAAAGTCAGATACAAAATCAACGAAAGACGTTAACCTCATATTAGCTGTAGAAATACTTTCACTTGCGAGAAAGAACTGTTTTTGCAATTAGAGCGCCATCAATCGGTCGACTGTCATACTGTATCATTAGATAGCCTTTTCAAAAATACTAATTTTGTGTTCCGAAGCGTATGTCCCGAGAAATTTGATCGTTTGCAGACTTCTGATCTGTATTTGTTTTTCTGCGATTACAGCGCCATCTATCGCGAATCAAAAAAAATTTTCAGCTAAAACTTGTTCACTTTTTCACGTAGAATCCGAATCTGCAATAAAAAATGGGGGTTTCCATTTAAGATTTCAAAGTTGCCCCCCGCTTCACCCCCCGGGGGGTGGGGGTGGGGGGGTCGTGTTTGGTGTCATTCGATAGATTTTTGAAAAATATTGAACACGTGTTTTTCAGTTTTTCGATCCGATGTAAATTTCGCGAAATATTCGACCGTCCCGCTTCTTTTGGCACACCCTGTATATATTTTTGTAACATAGCAAGAAATACATTTTAATTTAAATGAAGCTAGAAAACTTTCTTTCCAAATTTAAACGCTTTTATACAGAATCCCGACATTACCAACCATCTGTGAAATTTTATGGAAAGATAAGAACCCGAACGCCCGCGGCCTAAAAGGAAGATTAAATCAATTTATTTCGTCTTTCTAAAGCAAATACTTAATGATTGCGCCGGTCTTCCATGCTCGTCGCACATCTGTCTTTTAAGAGCATTTTCTTCCATCTTTCAATAATCAATTTTTTTTGTTAACACGAGACAAATCCTTTCAAGTTTTACGGTTCGTCGGTTGCGCCTTTCTCTTCTTCTCTGTCGCACCGTTCCTTGCTTTATTCCTTCGACATTTGCTCATTAATCATTCAAGGCTGCCTAACACGGCCATGTTTACTTCAGGTTGCTGTTTTTCCCCCCATAAAAATTCCACGTGAATCATTCTTTATCACTACATAGCAAAAACTTCAGGCTATAATTTTATCACAAACTTGTATATATAAAACAGGAGTAAAAAATTGAATGTACGTGTAACGTGGAAACTTCTCGGTAGGATAAATAGCGAATTTTTTAAGATCAAAGGTGAATTAAAATTCAGCATGCACGTTGTCAATTTTAAAAACAGCAAAATACACTCATCTTATTAAAAATCAAAGCACCTTGAAGGAGTAGAGCTACGACTTTGTATTTTTTAAATTATGCAAACCAAACACTGCAGCAGAAATGATTAGTTTTGATCCACGCATACCAGGTTTAGGCCAATCATATCACACCGTGTTACAGAATGTATACCCTCTGTTATTCCGTTATAAATCTGCATAGTTGGGCCGTCAGGGCAATGCTTAGTCGACTGTGAAGAAGATGCCTTGTCGTCGAGTAAAATAACAATACAGTTGGATCTGCGTGTTTGACAGAGGTCGCATCATTGGCATGAGAGATTGCAATGCTTCCCTCCTGTACAATGTCCGTCGTGTAGGGCGCAGTGTATCCGTCGTGGCAAGTGTGTGAGGGGAATAGTACGAAGAAGGGCGTAGGCAACGAAAATAAGGCTCTGAATGACGCACAGTGGTCCAATTAATTGTTAAAACTAGCTGGACAAAAGGCTAAAGTATGATTTTCTAGGAAAAGTATGATTTCCTTGTTTTGTAGTAATGGATCGTGAACTCACACGAAGAATATTATTCGATGCCTCGCGAAGTGAATATCATGTCTCAGATAGAAGTAAAAAAAAAATAGACAAATTTTGTATTCATTTAAAAGACAGATAGCAAAAAAAGTCATCACATACTCAGCAATTTTCTGAGAAAAAAAATACAAAATGGCTTGATAGTATTCTGGATTTCCCAGACTTGTCACAAGTGCAGCTGTGATAAGAAGTCCGGGTTCATCTCGTCAATATTCAACGCCCAGTATCCAAGCAGGCCGCCCCAAAAACCTTTTTACAGAGTCAAGTGACAAGACTAAGAATTATCGGAGTAATAATTAATAGAAACATTTTTTTGTATTTTTTAAATAAAATTCTACTTTAAATATAGTGCTTTCTTAATTTACCGCTCTTGTACAGCTAGATTTGGCAAATAGGCAACTGTGCGTCGAGAGGACTGCAAGCTCGAAGGCCCCTCCTCAAACTACCTTGACACATTAGCAACGCAAACCAAGGTTATTCGGACGAATCACACTTGATTTTTAGGTTAAAATTATGGCCGCGTCTCTATCCGTAGATGATAGATGAGCGTCGAGAAGAGTGTATTTGCACCGGGCTTATCGCACCAAAACGCGAAACATTGGTGTGGGATGCTATCGTGTACGAATGCACTTAGAATCCGGACCACCATAACGAGTCTCCGTTACATAAATGACATTCTACGTCCAGTCGTCGTTCCATACCTGCAGAATGTTCCAGGGGCTACCTTTCAGCAGGATAACGTCACACAAAAAGCTGCACACACATGCTTTCTTCAGGGATAACAATGTTTCACTTCTATCGTGGCTAGCTAGTTCGCCAGAATTGTCATCTATAGAAAATGTCTGGAACATGGCGGAACGAAAGGTACAGACAATATTGTTACTGTCCGCCAGCAAATCTTGATGAATTTTGTACACGGGCTAATATAGCCTGGATGGATATTTCACAGGACACCATTATTTAATTCGATGCTTCGCTATACACAGCAAATGATTCAATCTGTACTTCCTATTTTACATACTGTGAAATTATAGCTCAACTCCTTTAAGGTATTCTGTTATTTTTTCTGAACATGAGTGCATGAATATTTCTGTAAATGGATCTTAAATCTATTGACGTTGCAATATCGACCAAAGAAGCACTGCTTTGAAATCATTCACTTGAATAATAATCCGATAAAAGCAAATTTATAGTCTTGCATTTTAAAGAATATACTCACCTTTACTTATTAATGGGGTCCTTTCATAAAATTTCTTTGAAGTTGATCCCTTAAATTTAAATAAGAAATTTTTCTTAAATGATCTATACGCTTCTTGGAAGTAAAGTTCTTCCCGATTTCTGAGAAAGCAATAAGAAACAGGATCTCTTGCTCGATAATAAGAATATTAAAAAGAGGTTTTTTGATTGCCCAATCCGAACACGCCAATCAGAACTCAATTGACGTCCAAGACTATTAATTTCTTATTGATCAACTGAACTTAGCCTCTGAAGTCAGTTTCTGAGAGCATCAAACCAAAAGACCGTTAAACCATCCAGCAATATACGGCCTCATTAACTGCACTTTCGCTTTTTATTCTTCGTCTAATGACCGAAAGTCTAATATCATCGTATTTCTGTTATAGTAAATGTTGTTAAGAAATTTGAAACAGTTAAATTAATATAAACAGGTTACAATTTAAAAATTTTTCAAAAATGTTTTTGCTAAAAGGTTTGCGAATTTTAACAATATATATCTCATTTAAAATTTCACATACGTATTCTCTTTTTACTATAAACAAAATAGAAATAGTTCCCTTTTAATAACAGATTGTTTTTTCGCACAAAAACTTAAAGAAATCATTTCTGCGCATCGCCTTCAACAAATCGTAAGCTCCTTTGAGCTCAATTCCACGGAAACCGGCCTAAGCCGAGAGTTAACAGCAAACTTGGGGCAAAAGGGAGATAGAGAGAGAGAAAGAGAGCGCCACAGTTGGCATTGTGGTCAACACCCAATATCCCTATTGTCCCAGAGTACTAGTATGGCGGTGTCGGTTCCGCGGGGTTTGTGGACAATGGCTTCAGGTTCATATTGCACGCATCGCTTCATCTTATCCGCCCATCATAAAACGTTCGTAACGAGACCATAATTCCATGAAAGAAATTTACGACCCATCTATTTTCTCATCATGTGAAATTAATTATTGGAAGGGGGTTCCTCTTGTGGAGAAATTTCAGACCCCCTTACTTGGAACTTGGTGGACGGTTAAACGATCGGTCACTGCTAAACGATCAGGATTAGATAACTGAAAAAGCCTTAGGGGGTTCCTTTAAAGATAGGATTACGTTTATGATGAATCTACCTCATAAAAGTTTAGAAACTTTTATGAATTTCTAGGTCTTTCACTTCTTATCCCAAGATTATTTTTAAAATGTGATTTTTAATAGATATTTTTTTAAAAACAGTCAGTTTATATTTTTAATTATTTTTAACTGGCCATAAATATAACTACTTGAAGCTTACAGATTTAAAAACTTATGATACAGGGCTCTTAATATTATTAGTGGGTCTGCTTAATATATTTATCTAAGTTCGCAAAATGTAATCTACAAATGCAGTCGAACCCCATTATCAGGAATCCGGTTAATACGAATTATCGCTTAATACGGTTTTTGCTTCAGTCTCGAACCCGTGGCTTCAGTTTTTATATAAAATAAAATTATTTTTATACAAATTTTTTATTTTAAATCTAATTTCGGATAATATGAATATATTGAAAAAATTCATACCAAAAATGAAATCTTTATTGTAAAAAAAAAAAAAATCTTTGGTGTTACAAATAATTCAGATTGGTTCTTAGTATCAATGAACATGAAGATAAGAGTTCTGATTGGTTCTTTCAGTGTCAACGAACAAGGAGACACGGGTTTGACTTCTGGGAATTCCCAAAGGTTTTGAGTGTTTATGTAAATATCATAAATATCATAAACGCACTATTCATAGCCCTGCAAGTTGTTTATTTTAGATGAAATAAATTCAATAAGAACAAAAAATTAAATAAAGTCATATATCCTGTACGGCAATGATGTACCACCAGATGTTCCAAACAAGTATATTCGTCCATGTAAACAGACTTCAACATGGAAGAGATGAAACGAATAATGATAATCGGGGTTTCCTTTCATTATATGATAATACGAACAAATTTCTTGTCTCCTGAGATTCGTAATAACGGGGGTCGACTGTAATATTATTAAAATTATTTGTGAAGATTATTAGAGAGAGCATCATGTTGGACTTTAATGATAAAACCTAACCAATCTAGGTTACAATCCGAAGTAGCTAAGAGTAAGAAGTGTTAAAATTAATAATATATTTTAAAAAACCTATTTCTTAATAGGGCATTTAAAAGCTTAAGTGTATTTTAATCCGACAGTTCTCAAAATCTAATCCTAGATGAAAGGATAAACAAGACAATTTGAATGGACCACAAAGGGACTTTGCATGAGCCAATGTGTATTGAGCCGAGTGACAAGTACAATTTTTTTTCCATTGAAAATAAATATTTTCATGATTATGACATTGTTTCTTTATCTGCAAACAAAAAATCGGAAAAAATGTAGCCACAGTTTTAATTTCCTAATGTCTTCTAAATAGTCTTTGCACTTGTACCGCGTTTTCGTATTTTCAGTAGCACTTCAAAATAAACCTTCTTTGTTCAAAACTTAATCCGGTGTCAGTCATTATTTATTTAAACTTAATCTGGTTAAGTCTAAAAAAATTCAGTAAGTTACAAGTTATAAGTGTGGATATATTTTTAAAGACACCTTGTATATCGTGAAAAAACTCACGATAAATGCTTGTCTTGAATCCTCCCGCCTGGCTGCCGTGCTGAGAAACATTCGCGCTTTCAGGAAAAGCTTTCGCGCTTTCAGGAGAAGCTTTCACACAGCTGATAAAAAGGTTTTAAAAATCGCTGAATAAGACTGATTTTCAGGATTTAAAAAACAAAAATGGTGTTAGTCATCAATTTATTGTATATACGTAATGAGAATCGCGCTCAGAAGGCTAAAAATTAAAAGCTCATTCAACTCATATGCTGCATTTAACCTGGCTCGCCTAACTGATTAAATGACTCGCTATACTATCCCAACAACTTTCCTCATTATATATGGCTAAAAGAACTTCGTAGTTTGTCGATTGCAACCAGCAAATTATTCATTTGTTCAGTCCTGCTCTATGAAATGAATCTACCATGATATCGAAGAATTCACAAGGCTTATAATGTTGTAGAATGTTTACCGCTACCGTAGCACATTCGTTTTATTCTCCATTGCATTCGTGCACAGGGTAATCTAAAAGTCGTGCACATCCAAATTCGATTGTTTATAAATAATGTACTAGTTAAAAGTTTCATCGGCTACTTGGAAACTTTTATATTTTGAACGTATGTCGTAAAAATATACATGTGTTATGTAAATACTATATCACTTAATGTCGTCTGGTTTTTATTATTATTTCGATGTGCGCGTTTTTTGGATCACTCCGTATGTAAGCATTTCTCCTACTTATTAGGAGATCGCTTATATATACTTAATAGCGATATAATAAAACCCCTTTATTACGAATCCGGTTATACCAAATTATCGCTTAAGGGGTTTCTTTTCTCCAATCCCGACCCCGTGACTTCAATTCCTATACAAAGTTTTTTAAATACGAATTTTTTAAACTAATTCCGGATAATACGAATAAAATGAAGAAATTCATACCAAAAATAAGACATTTATTGTAAAAAAATTCTTTATTATTGTAAATAATTCTGATTGGTTCTTACACTAAACGAAGAAGGAGACACGAATTAGTCGTCAGGAATTCTCTTATTGGTTTTCAGTGTTGATATAAACCAAGCATTTCCATGCATCGATCAGAATACTATTCATAGCCCCATCTCTGTATTATGTTATATTACATTTAATTGTTTCTTTACATTATCGACATGGCTACATCAAAAAAGAGGAAACGCAATGATTTTACGCTGGATCAGAAGTTATCAATTCTTGATGCAGTAGAGAAAAAATCAGCAGCCTTAAAAATCAATGTTAAGGCCAAAGAATTTAACATTGCACCCTCAAACTTAGCAACGATAGTGAAGATAGACGGCAAGCTGATAAGTTTATGTAAAGAATCTTCAATAACCAAGTATTTGTCTGAAATTAACGACTGACGATAATTTTTAACAATCTGGTGTGAGGCTTGATTCATAACACTGCACCATCGGGGTTTCCTTTCATTATCGGATAATACGAACCAAATGTTTGGTCTCCTGAGATTTGTATTAACAAGGTTCTACTGTATTTTAATGTGGATCACCCTAAATAGTTATAATAATTTTCCATTATTCTTTTAAGTACCAGGACTAAAGTTTAAAGAATATTTCTGATTTCTTGCCTGCAAAATGTACACGACATAAGGGATCTCACGAACGAGATTATAAGCATAGAAACGCAGATTTAATTAAAATAATCTTAACAATCAGGTTTTCTGACTTCGTTTATTTCATGGACTTTTTTTTAATTAAAGGAGATTCAGTTTTTCATGGGAATATACGCACATTACATTTATTCCCAGTTAAAGAGCCAATAAAAAATTCGAAATCGTTCTAAAGTAATGCCCCATTTAGTGTCATTGTGCTTTGGCCATTCAGTCACCAATTTCATAGTTAATTTATTACTGGAATTCTACCCGTTTGTATACATAATCAAATAAAGGCTCGCCTAACACAGTTACAAGAATGCATTTAGCAGGGCAACATCTATCACTAACGAAACACAATTTATTGCGCCGGATTAAAATCGACATCAATCCAACTTAGCCTAATGGAACAGAAACGGATGCTAGAAAACGTAAATAACGCTAATATTTCAATCAGTCGGAATAAAATTCGGACAAAACTCGGTTCAATTTCAAGTCTCAAAGGTTTTATACTATTTAATATATACATATCAAACCATTTATGCGGACAACTTTAAACTCGGCTAAGAAAATACAATTTTCAAACCAAATGTTTAAATACAGTTCGAAAGCATCAATGTTGAGTAAACTGTATTTAAAATTGAAGGACAATAAATGAGATTGACAACGAGATAAATATTTTTCTAAAATCATTGTTAACATTTTGCATATAAATGGAACGCCATTTGGAATTTATAACTGTGTCGTGATGAAAGGTGCCAATTTAATGGTAAATAAAATGTATCACCAACAAAGAAGATGGGCTGCTTTAATAAAATTATACACGAAGTCCATAAATTATTTTAATGGAGCTAGAAAACTCTCGCCAAACCTAAGGCTAACCTTTTACTAACTGGGTTTAATACTAGGAAAAATCAATAACCATTAATCCGTGGGTGAGCTACTTTATATGCTAAAACTTCTGAATTTCCGGATGGAATGGCGATTGTGGCAATGGATAAAAATAATCCACGGCCAAAACCTAAGGGTCTTTCAACCGACACCTTTATCCAGTGGCAAGTTTAATGAACACATTTGGCTACTCTAGTTTGGGCCTGTTGCCAAACTGAGCCCTTAAATATTCGAACTATGATCACTCTTTGGTCTCTAAAAATACTCTCAGATAAGGCTCATAATTTAGACCTATTAAATTTATTGCGAGCTTACCTTAATCATATTCATATTCATATTTAACGGATAAAAATAATTTCTAACCAGCAATTTTAATAAAATCTTTTTCTTAATGTAATGCCTCGGATATTATCTACGCCGCCCATCCTTTCGTAATTATTGCTCAACATCATAAACGCTCTTAATTACTTTCGGAATAATAGACAATGTAAAACAGCGTTATCGTGATTTTGTAAATAATTTGTAGCAATTTCTCTTTGCTAAGATGGCTGGCATTTAAGGCTTAAAGCAATCATCAATCTCATCTTCGCCGCACCGCCAACCCTTGTCTGTCTCTCGGTGAGGCGAACAGTGATCATCCCAGGCTCTCAATCCATCCATCCATTCCACCCACCCACGTGATTACCTGCTAATTAATTACTTGTACATCAACCCAATCAATCATCGGTAATAAGATAATGAATTTTCTTTTACGCGACTGTTAACGCAGAAAGGATCAAGATCTATAGGAGTCTGGACTGATTTCTCGAATAGAAATTATTTCTTAATTAACATGTGCAGTAATTTTAATGATGAAACAGGGATGTGGTAAATCCGTAAATACAGACTATCCGTAACTATTTGATTTCTCTATTACAAGATTCTACTACACAAGATAAGGGATATAAAGATATTCTGGTGTGAGTTGTTAATTAATTATGAAATGGAAAATTCTCTGTTCTATCCGTCTTGATGAAGTTGATGAAGGCCTTGTACTACTAACAGAAAAGAAAACACACAGATATCCGATCGGTTACGCCTTTTATTCCTGAAGGAGTCCTCACAAGGGGGTGGGGGTAATTTTTAGGCTAATGAAATTCACTTTTGATTTTGGACTTTTTTGTACAATCCTTAGTTTCCAAGATATCTGCCATGTTACCAGAGTCTTTGGACACACTATATAATAATGCTTATGTTTGAGATGGGTTGTGGCTCGAAATACATAATTGCAAGATAGAACATTGCACGAAACGAGTCTTCTGAAACAAGGAATGAATTTCTGTATTTGAGGTGTATATCTAAGAGAGAATATTCTTCTGAAGGCCATTTGTTTGATACAGAAGGTAGATTATCGCTGCATGGACCACCAATGATAATCTGGGCGCGTATTCCTACTAGGGAATTTAGCGCCATCCCAGTAACGTAACGACTGCTACGAGATGACAGTAGCAGCCAGAACCGATGGCTTAACGTCCCCCCCGAACCCGGGGGGGGGGGGGTCAAGATAGAAGAACCGCTGGTGGACGCACAACCAGTAGCTATCGCCCCCCAGCTGCTGGGCATCCAGCACTGGTCCCTCAGCAAATGGATCCGACCAAGTAGCCTTCCCTAATGAATAGCTGTGCCCCAGTTGTCGTCTCTCCCAGGAACAGTCCATCGAGCCACTGGCTGTCACCCAACCAGTAACTGGCCGTGTCCGAGTTGCTTAACTCCAATGATTGGATGGAATCAGAGAAACAACAGGGCCACGGCCACTTCCTGAAGGCCATTTCGAGAACTATTAACAGTTCAAAAATGGAAACGTATGAAAGAGTGCTGTTGCCAACATTAACGTACGGGAGTGAAATTTGGGTGGAGCATAAGAAAAGTTGAGTGCAGCGAAAGATGAAATTTTTAAGAGGTGTGGTCTGCCTGAGTTGATGAAGGTAAGATATGTGTAGAGCGAAACTAAATGTTGTGGATGATTTCAAGTTAAATTTCTGATGGTTTAGGCATTTTTAAACTGGATACTAAATGACTATATGTTGTCCATGTAGACGGGAAATTTAGGAGAGGGAGACAAAGGAAAGCGAGATATGATCAGTTACTGGATCACTTGTGATTGTGGCGTGATCTTGTTGATGTTGTGTTCATGGTTTCTTTTCTTTCTACAGGATGAACTTGATCAGTAACGAAACTTAGATATGTTGTGCTATTCAGACGTTGTTCCCCACGAATTAAAGGGCTCAAATCATGCCAGGAAAACATGCCCCAAATAATAACACTGTCCCCACTTGCTTGAATTAATTGTACATTTCTTTATTATTCCATCCTCCGAAGTCCGATTTACAATATTTGTAATAAGTTATTCTGCATAGCATACGATTCAAATTAAGGAAATTCATCGTCATCTTGAATTATCATATTACTCCATTTACTTCCTTAAATGATAATGATAAAATAATGTGTTCACCAATGTTTCCATTAGGATAATTAAAATTTTCGGCTAAAACAATCGTAATGCTGTGGTAATTTTTGTCATACTAAGGTTTATAAGAAATTTAATCAGAATAGAAAATTTTGCTAGATGGCCCAACGAATAAATATTTTATTAAATATCCATTATGACATCTTTCCTTCATGTTTTTACAATTCGGGTAGGAAAAAATCGAAGAAAACCCCATTATTAATGAAATTCAACAATTATTATTCCAAAGCAAGAATTATGAAAATTATTTTAGTAAACATTCTCATTCAGAAATTCTCCTACATAATAAGCACATATTTTTAAAGATCAACAACCCAGTTTCGACAAATCATTCTGAACATTCGGATCAGAGATTACTGTGTCACAAAAGCGCTCATCCAGAAAATCGAGGACAACATCTGTCAATTATAAAACTCACATCTGCGAAGTATTCTCTGAAACTAGAAACAACATATCTATAATCGTTCAAAAATGATAGATCCCAACATTTTCTTGTTGTGAGTAAGTCAAGCCCTTTTCTATTCAAAGAATTCTTCTTCTTTCGTTAGACAATGCCGCTGAGGCGGTAACGGTACCCAGAGCAGTTAGTAAAAGACAAACACAAGCATCGAACCCACGACCCGCTGGTCTCGAGAGCGATAAAACCTGCTCCTCAGCGCTCTCGGATACCGGGCTGGCTACGACAAAGACTATTATTTCAAATACGACGTGCGATCAAAAATTTCCGGGATTGGTTCATTTAAACAGAAAGTACTTATTTAAATACATTTATACAGGGTCCCCTTCAAAATAGTCCCCTTGCGAAACCATACAATGAAGCCAGCGTTCCTGTTACTTCAAGAATGTGTCCAGGAAGTCTTTTTGTTGAAACGAGTCAAGCACCTTCTGCGATTTCCACTGGATCTGCTCAGTCGTATCAAAACGGCGACCTTTCAACTGGATCTTCGTTTTTGGAAAGAGGACAAAGTCTATAGGAGACAAATCTGGCGAGTAGGATGGGTGCATTGTCATGGTGAAGCATCCAGTTTTTTCACGCTTTCGCCGAACGTCCTCCCTCAGATTGCTCTTTGCTCGAATGCTCGTTCTCAAATTTAATGTCCATGATAATATCACAGACGACCTTGCACACGTAGTCACAGTAGCAGTATTTTCTGAATGTTAGGGCTATAATTTACTGTATTTGTGGACTTGTGTTGCCATTTGTTGGCGAGATGCGCAACCAATCCCGGAACATTTTGATCGCCCTTCTTATTAAAGAATGTAAATTCAATATAATGCTAATTTTAAGTAAAATTTATATTGTGACTTATAAGAACTCCATTTTATAATAAAGCTTTTTATTTTTTCGAACTTTAAAATTTTTACATCAACGACAACGAATTCATAGCCTTCAAATGTTCAAGCGCATTAATAAAGTACAATTATTAAAGAAATTTATTAAGAAATATGAATGTACACGTATTTTTCACATCCGTTGATTTATTCCAACAAAAACACACAATTATTTGATTGTGTCTTCAGCCAGATATGCAACGCTTCTTTGACCTCGTCATCTATTTTCGTTTGACCGCCTCAAATGATTCGTTTACTCTTCTGTTGCAATATTCTCCAATGAATTTTATGAGCCTTGATACAATCCGATCATAAAACTCTGATGACTCCTCGCTGCTCCTGCATGGTGCAAATAGCTAAGGTCACCATTGCCTTACGATGTACATGCTGCCCTTCCGATTATACCTTGGATAATATGGTCAAGCCCATAAACTCTATCACAAGGAAGAATTCAGCTCAATACCTAAGATAATGTAAGAAGCAAGGAAATTGCACACAGCTCAATACCTACGATAGTGTAAGAAGAACGCAAATTGCTCCCTCATTGCGCGGGGAGCGTTATGGAATGACGAATCACGATTTACACTTTTTAGGTCGGATAGACGTGTGTGGGTTTTGCGGTTACCTGGAGAACGTCTGCTACCGGAATGTATAGTGCCCAATATAAAGCATAGCGGTGTGATGGTATGGAATTATTTCAGCTCGTTTGGCATGGATCCACTGTTCGTAGTGCATGGAAACCTGAATTCTGAGGCATACAGAGGCATTCTGGACAACTCGGTGCTCCCTACGTTGTGGTTGGTTTGGTTTGTTTGGTATTAACGTCCTTTTCAACTGTCATGGTCGTTTCAGGACGGCATTATAGGGGCCTCAAATTTTGCCTCGCAAAGATTCTTTAACGTGCAGCCGGCAAACGACTATACGGGACCAACGGAAGTACGGGGGAAAATCCGAAGGAAGTGCGTGATCTCAGGATTTTCCCCCTGAAAAAATACTCGTCATCCTCAGCCGTGGTCGAACCCGCGTCCTCGGGCATGGAGGCGATCACGCAACCACTGAGTCACCGAGGCCGATCTTATGTTGTGGCAATCAATGGAAACGATGAATGTCTCCTCCAAGAAGATAATGCCATCTGTCATATTTCCAGGGCTACACTTTAATGTTATGCGGAAAATCCAGTCACTTGGACTGCAATCTCTTAGACTACCGTAAGCGAGATATTTCGCCAATCCGCTTGGAGTTCATTGATCAACTCCGGCAGGGAAGAAAGTCGGGCCGCCTTGGCCCGCATCTATCGTTTAAATTAGTCCCATAGGTGCTTGCGAATAGTTTACGCAGAAGGGTTGCTGCTACCACATAGTTAGTGTTAATAAATCCTGTTGTTCCATTACCCCGCAGTCTACAATCACTTTCTTCCACATAATCTATATTAAAACGCAGGAAATAAAAATGTTAATCCTCAAGCTCATACAATTTAAATGTTTTGAAACAAAAAATTTCCCAATGTTAAGTAACTTTAATAATTTTTTTATATCGAATTTTACAAGTTTTTAACTTGCTCACTATAGCGAGTTTCTGATTTAAAGTAACTCGGAGACGACGCAGTCTTAAAAAATTAAATCGTCGCAGTATAAAGTAATAAAAGAATAAATCAGGACAAGGGTATCTATTAAGAAATCGGTTTTTTTTCCTACTGTCATAATATTCTTCTTAGTAACTTAATAACAAAACTGTCGTTCTCATAAAGAATTCACAAGTTAATAATGCTCTTTTAACTCATTAAGCACGATTCTTTCTGTGTCTGTCTGTCATCGCCTAATGTCTGCTTTCATCTCGTTTTCTAAATTAAGAATTAATTCTTCCAATTTTATCTCAGGAAAGAGAAACCAGTTTCTTTTAAGCAGAGGAGGCAACAAAAGAGGGAGGAAAAAGAAACCGGACATTTCTCACGGTGGTAAACTCTCATTAAGGCGAAAGGGTTGCAGTAATTACTTCACTGTTTTTCGCGGCGATCGATAGAATGGCTCCCGGCGCTTTTTCCCTCTACCAGCAAGAGGATGAAATTACAAAAGTGTCTGAGGTAAAAGAGAGAAGTGAGCTCCCATGTAAAAAGAAACCAGAATAAAAATGAAACTTAGACGGAACAAAGGAATATAAGCCGAAAAAAATGTTGATGTTGATGGTTCCGAGAACGTTCGTGTTGAATACGCAAAAATCCTAAGAAAATAGAGTTTTTTGTTGTTTACTAATGAAAAGATTATCATATTGGATGATGTAACGGTAAACAAATTAAAAGGTAATTAAATGCAGATCTTCCCTTTGAAAACAAGTAAGCTTTTTATTTAGATTTATAAAAACCAAGACTTTCTTGCAAATATTTAGATTATGTTGCATTATTTTGATTAGATGATTAGAAATCATTACAAAAAGGAGGAAATTAAAATATTTTATCGCTTATAATCATCTTATTTTCCAATGTTCTTGAAAGAATGTTTCGGTTAGTTATAAATAGCACCACATCAATTGTTACACCCGTTTTGAATTATATAATCATATTTAAATTTTCTTTTAGTTTTTATGTTCAGTTTATTAATATGGCATTGTTTATTATTAAAATTAATAAAAACAGTTGCTTATCAAAACAGCTGAGTTGCTAATATGCCACTTGGAACGTGTTCATGAAGCAACAAAACAAAAAGATCTTTACAAAAAGCAAAAGCGGTAGAAAAACATAATGTTTCAGAATCGTGGGTTTCCTTGCTCGAGCTTTAGTTCTAACAAAGCGAAACAGGTAAAGCAACAGATGATCGATTGCTGAAAGAACTGAAACGCGAGAACCCAATTTCGATAAAGACGGTTTGGCCAGTATCTTCGCATAACAGATATTGTGACCGAATTGTAATTCACATATTACCAAACACTTTAGCACCCCCGCCCCCCGGCGGGGCCCCCCTCAGAGAATTTGGTGGGTGATTGATTTTTCAATTATTTTATAAATTGTTTTGACATAAATGAATATTTATGTGACTAAAATATTAAACATGGAACATATAAAACATTAGGACACCCATGTTTAGGAATTTTTAATTATGAAAGGGAGCCGTGAGCCAAAAAATTTAAGAAACACTGGCGTAAACAATTGAGTCTTATGGAGTGCAAGGACCATATATTTGAAAGCCTGAACTGAGGGATGTAAGGAACACAAGTATGTCACCTGGTCCGATGAATACGTCTTTAGTGAATTTAAGGCGAATGCAAAAAGTGGAAAAATCTCACAGTTAGATTCCATTAATGTGATTATTGTATGATTCCATCGTTTTTACTGATTTGAGTGAATCGAATTTCGTCAGAAGACCAGAAATCAAGTGTGAATCATTAATGATTCTAATTCTCCACTCACACAGAGAATATTGCAAAGCAGAGGCATGTAAAAGAAAGCAATTTTCAAGACAGCAATACTTTTTCGTAAACTTATAGTGTATATACAATGAACATGAGGTTCTTCATGAGATCGTTTTCGCCTAAGTTGGCAAGCTATTGAGGATGGCTAGACAATGTAGAGCATTATTTCAAGAGGCGTTATAGAATTTCGTCTTTCATTTTTGTAGTTCTTAAATCTTTATATTTTTGTGGAAATTAATTGAGGAATGTATTTTCTAAATATTTTTTATATTTGGATGTAATTGCTTTTTAATGTTCATTTCTGCTATTTCCCGATTTTTTTTTATTAATTCATTCAGAAAACTATATCAACTCTCAATTTTCCTATTTGTACATTCACTTTGACTGTTCGAGTAGACTAATTATCTCCTATTATGCTTAGAGATTATTTTGTTATAATTGATATTTTCGCACTTTCAGACATTTTTTTAAAATTAATTACATTGAAAAGTATACTGAATAATCATTAATCATACCTCTGGAAATGTGCTGTTCCATGCTTTACGTAAAAACGACGGGTTCAGGGCATTATTGAAAACGTTCACACAGATTATGGAAAGTGTTATTTATCATCATAACTGAATACGACGCCAACCAAGCAGCTCAGCGATAGATTGTCAATCTACGGGAAATTTCTCCGCGAAAATAAAGATGTAGGTTGCTGTTTGAATTGATCAGGCCGTAACTGCTTCCTCCATCTCGTCATTGGTGTTGAATCGTGGTTCTTTGAGGAATTTCTTCAACGGTCCGAAGAGATGAAAGTTACAAGGGGACAAATCCAGGAGGATATTCGAGAACCTCCCATTTCTTCTTGACTTTCATAGTGCATTGTCGAGGCGAATGATCAATCCTGAAAATAGCATGCCGATTCGCTTGTTTTTGATAGCCATTTTTTTCCGCGGACGAAATTTCCCGTCTCTCCAAACAGTGAGATGCTTTCCTAAACGGCCGTGGTTGACGTCTTTTTCGAAACATATGTAAATACTGTTCATTAAATACTAGTCTTCCTATTTGCTTGTGTTTCCTGTTCTTTGCCTACTTCTTACAGCACCTATTTCACTCGAACAGGTTTCATTTGAACATAACTCATAAAACTTCGTTTTGTATGGTGCAAGAAAAGACTTTCCTAGTCAATACATTGCTATAATGAGATGATATGGAACGACGAATCAAACTAAGCTCTGTTCTAGCAGGACGGTCGAACGTGTGCACGGCGACGGCAAGATAACCGACATGTACTGGACTGTGTTGAAGTTCAGCGGTGGTAATATCACAGTATTACCTCGTTTCTTATAGTCTTGGTTCACTGGTTTAGTTGATGAGATAATAGTTCAGCACCCAACATTATCTAAGCATAATGAACTATTATACTCTTCCTACATTGCGGCAGTAATTGGGCGAAGAGCTGCTTCTCTTCAGCTCAAAGTCCCGATATCAACTTCGCATATGAGCAAATAATAGGCATCCAAAATACATCAACTGATCGAGGCTTTGAAGGAGGAGTGGGAGGGGGGCCATAATTATCAGATATTGGTGGAAAATATACCAAGATGTCTGCAAGCTGTCATTACGACCACTAGATATTAGAGATGATGCAATTAATGTGTTCATTACAACAGCCGGCTAGTTTCAAATGATCATTCAGTGTTAACGGTAATAATAATGAAAAATTATTAGTAAATAAATTTCTAAAAATGACATATAGTGCAAATATTTTTTAGAAATTAACTTCCAACTTCTCTGATCAGTATTGACAATTTCTTGGACCAGCTTCAATAAAGCATACAATAAAATATTTTAATCCTCTATACGTTGGAAATAATAACCTACGCATCCATAACACTTCCCTTTAACAAAGAGACCATACTTGTGTAATAAATATTGGAGAATTCCAATTCCACCGCATTTAATTATCCTTTTAGTGAAACAGATTCCTGCAAGGAATAATAATTCGTGAATCTTCTATCTTGAGTCCAATTGAAAGAGCCATACAAAAATGGGGAACAAGTTCGCCAGATAAAGAGGGGCATTCTTCGCCACATACGAGGAAATCAGCCGATGATCGTGGAGCCGTGAAAATGAATGAATGGGTGGATAATGAGACAACGGCCATGGCAAGCTTCAGAGTGCACCATGTGGCAATAGTCTCCGTTCCCATCAGATAAGACAATTATTTCGGCCCAATTCAAAGAGAAAACTCGCATTCCAAAAGAAGATTATTTTTCCACAGCAATTAAAGAATGTGTTTGAGAAGATACGGCGATAAGTTTCATTTCTAGCATCATTACTTCGATCAAAGAATTAGCATTAAAATTCCTCGAAAACGTATAGAATAACTTATGAGCAATTGATAAAAGAAGGAACTAGTTGTTCGTAATTCATGACTTCTATGTAGACAATGGCGCTATCTCACCACTTCAGAATTGAAAAACTTAAGAAGAGAATGCAATTGCGCATAATGCGTTTGGCGCTCAGATTTAATGAAAACAAGGATTAAAGCAAAGAATAAGGTAACAGCTTCAACGAAGATATTATGCGCACCTAGAGAAAATATATCTCATAGAAAAATCATAATTGCTTAGGATACAGAAATTAAAAAGTTATAGGACTGGTATGAAAGAATAATGCTTAATGAAGCTAAAACGACAATCTGAAGAATACTCGTAAAAGCCTTTTAGATATTGCGGATAATAAAATGAAAGGTTGGATACTGGAGCTAAGCTAGAAAGTAAATTGAGATATAAAATGAAAAGAAAAATTTCGCAACGAGGATTCGAACCAGAAATATCTATAGCTAGCAGAGGACCCGGCGTTGCCCGGGAAAATTACGCTTGTAGGTAAACAGGACAACCTCAAAAAGCTAAATTAAACCTCCAAATTGGTTAAATAATAACTCAATCACTACAATATAGAGCGAAGGGACTATCCATTCTAAGAAAAATCCGAAAGACAGGAATTTACCTCTTCACTGAAAAAATCCATTCTAGGTGATATACCGGGACTTGATTTACCGAAAAAAAATTTTTTAAAGGCTCACAATAGATGGACCTCTCCAAGGATGCCTTCTAGTCTAAATAATGTTTTACTCACGTAATCTTACTTCAGATGTACACTTGATTTGTTGCAATTTCCTTTTTAGTTTCGATGTCTTGAAGCAAAAATTGGCCATTCATCACTTTGTGTAGTCTAGCGGTCGCCGATTCTTCTATTTACTTGCTTACAATTTGCTCAATACAGCATGGAGCTAAAGGAGCTTCCTCTATCGTCTTTCACTCTTTCTCAATAGTCTGCTAAATCATTATCTCCAGTTACTGATCATTTTTAAAGATTTTCAAGAAATTGTTAAGTACTAAGAATTCTCTTTTCTAAGAAAAGCTTGAATAACAGGAATTCTATGCATTGAATTCTATATTGCATAAACTTTACCTTGCATTGTTGCTCATGAGACACATATGCTCTGCCATAACCATGAATATCGATTTTTTATCAATAATTATTATTTTTTCGAAATCTGAGGTAGACAGTGACCTTCTTCATGCTATGAAGGTCATGTATGCGAAATTTTATCAAGATCGGAATAAAACTGTAGATCTGTATAAAAAGCAAACAAACAAACCCACAAACAAACAAACGTCCTTCTTTCTATATATAGAACTAGCAAAGGTACCCGGCGTTGCCAGGGATAATTCCACTTGGATGTAAACAGAACAATCTCCAAAAATTAAATTAAATTTTGCAATATCTTAAAAATAAACCCATGAAAATGCTTAGAATTAATACAGTAAAAATTCTTAATGAAAATTCGAAAAAAAGGCTCACAATGGCTGGACCTCTCCAATAATTTCTTACTCACGTAATCTTACCTCAGATGTATACTTAGTGTTGTTGCAATTTCCACTCTTCTCTCGATGTGTTGAAGCAAAACTTGGCCATTCATCACTTTGTGCAGTCTAGCGCTCGCCGATTCTTCTATTTATTTGCTTCTCATTTGCTCAATACATCACGGAGCTAACTGTCGTCTTTCCACTCTTTCTTAATAGTCTGCTAACTCTCCATTATCTCCAGTTACTCATCATTTTTAAAGATCTTCAAGAAATTGTTAAGTACTAAGAACTCTCTTTTCTAAGAAAATCCTGAATAACAGGAATTCTATGCATTGTTACAAATTGAAACTTATCCATATTACATCATCATTTTATGTTCATTGTTATAATTCTTGGAAAGATTGCTTTAACATTACATCATCATTCTGTGCTCATTGTTATTGGTGAATTGCGCGTTGATACCATTGTTGATGCGAACACAATGGGCCTATTGTTGCACAAACTTTGCCTTGCATTGTTGGTCATGAGGTACATATTGTTGGTCCATGCAGTGTGTTTGTGAATTGCGTGCTGATACCATTGTTGATGCCTATTGCTGTACAAACTTTGCCTTGCATTGTTGGTCATGAGATATTTCTCATTAATATGCCTTGCCATAACCATGAATATCGATTTTTTATCGATATTTATTATTTTTCCGAAATCTGCGGTAGACAGTGACCTTCCTCATGCTTTGAAGGTCAAGTATGCATAATTTCACCAAGATCGGAATAAAACTGTAGATTTGTATAAAAAACAAACAAACCCACCCACAAACCCACAAACATCCTTCTTTATATATACAGAAGACTAGCAGAGGACCCGGCGTTGCCCGGGATAATTAGGCTTGTAGGTAAACAGAACAACCTCAAAAGCTAAATTAAACTTCCAAATTGGTTAAATAATAACTCAATCACTACAATATAGAGCGAAGAGACTATCCATTCTTTGCATTGTTACAAATTGAAACTTATGTAGATTACACAAAATTTGCCTTGCATTGTTGGTCATGAGCTATATATTGTTGAACCTTGCATAGTGTAGGTGCATTGCGTGTTGACACCATTGTTGTACCTATTTTTGCACAAACTTTTATTTGCATTGTTGGTCATGAGATATATATTGTTGGTCCGTGCAGAGTGTTTGTGAATTGCGTGTTGATACCATTGTTGCAAAAACTTTGTCTTGCATTGTTGGTCATGAGATATTTCTCATTAATATGCCCTGCCATAACCATGAATATCGATTTTTTTATCAATAATTATTATTTTTTCGAAATCTGAGGTAGACAGTGACCTTCCTCATGCTTTGAAGGTCATGTATGCGAAATTTATCAAGATCGGAATAAAACTGTAGATTTGTATTAAAAACAAACAAACAAACTCACAAACCCACAAACAAACATCCTTCTTTATATATATAGATTATAGCTTCTCGCCTCTACCAACTGAGCCACCGCGGGCATTGTTATAGCTTAATTGTCTCCATGTGTCCTAAAGACTGCTAAGCAATCGAAATGGAAGCCCAAATGGAAATGTGTTGATGTTTTGAAAGAAGACCTCCAAGAGCCAATTTCCCGTTTCAGAAATGGAAACTTTAGCATAGAAGACGAGCCCAGTCAGGATTGTCTGAAAAACTACTCGATTCAAAGGGACTGAAAACGAGCAATTTAATCTTTATGATACGACTATCGTACTCGAAAAGGATTGGAAAATTTTCGTGACTGGAAAATGGGTCCTGCACGACCTGTCAATTATTATTAATGACTGCGTACATAATAACTTCAAAACTTATGATTAAGGCCAGATATTCTTTTTAAATGATATCTTTAATGGCTGTTTCCTGTGCCAGCATTATTTCGTAAGCGCAAGTTGGCTTCAAAGTATTATTCGTAGCTTTTTTTCCGAAGAATCCATATATGGGTATACCCACAGATACGTGTTGTCTATACCATAAAGTTGGAAAAATTCACTGTTATCTGTAAAATTCTTACATATGTATGCAAAGCAACTGACCATGGATTTTCTCCCAAGATGAGACACTTCACTTTCACTATTACCTCAGGCCTTTGTACAGTTGTGGGTTCTCTTCGAAACGGCCAATTCGTCCAACATTGCAGGTATTGGGGTTTTCCTGTTTTTATAGACTAGAATAATGATCCCTTTTCAGCGTTTTGCAATAAGTGATTTACGTTCTAATAACCTTTGTTATTAGAGTTTGATAATGATTGAATGCGAATGCTTGACGATCGTAAAAGGTTGTTATGTAGGCCTTTCAAATCGATCAATTGATAGCATACTTGACGCAAAATCTCTTCAACAATTGGCTTTTCTTTTTTAACATGATAATCTTTTAAGACTGGACATAATTCTAGAAAAAACGTGATGCAAAAAAAAACGACACCAAAAAGCGTTACGGAAAAGGTTTTGCATTGTTGTTGTAACGTTTAAGCATTGTTGGCGCCAGTTTGAAGCACACGCCGGAACTGAAAAGTCACCTGACCATTGTTGTCTGAGCAACAATTTTTATTTAAATCTACTATTACCACGGTCTATAGATATTCATAGTCATCGAGCTCCATGTTAAAATGAAGCTAAAGTTTCTAGCTCCCGGTAGGGCGGGAACTCTATTGAAAAGTGGCGCTGCATGTACAATCGACAACTGCGCCTGCAGCGCCGCCCTATCGGCAGATAGAAACTTTACTTTCATATTCAGTTTCAATGAAAATCTCTATCGCAGTTTGCGGTCGGCCTTAGTACGATCTATGCGGCACCTGGCGTGATCTGTTTTCCTTAGCTTCTCGAAACAATGGAAAATGGCCGAAGCTCGATGACCATGAATATCTTTAGACCGTGAATATTACTAAAATCTAAGCTCTGTCTGTTTTGTCCCTACAAGACATTCCCCGGAACCACCTTTTTTTATGGATACTTCTGGTTGTGTAGGGGGCGATAGGGTTTTTTTTTTATCCCAATTTCGGGTTTTTTCCACAATAATATTTTAAATTAAATTAATTTTTTCTTCATCTCTATGGAATTTTGATTTCGTGATGCAGTTTGTGACGTCATGTTTGTTTGTCAATGGGTTTTGTTTGTGGGTGTGGTGATTGTGATTTAGCGTATTACCACCAGAGTAATGTAACTATACTATTTTTGGAAATAAAACAACAAAGCATGGAAAGAGAATTTTTAAGAAAATTGTTGTAAATAAAGCAACAAAGCGTGGAAAGAGAATTTTTATGAAAATTATTATCCCCAAAGGAATACTGGAAGTGCATCATTATATTGGTGCCCTCTGTTGGCGGGATATGAGCAATGATTTACAGCCAACATTTATTCTGAAGGCGGATGAGTGACATCTTATGAAATAAATATGTGATTTATATGTCTATAGTAACAAACTTTCCCATTCATGTATATGGCCAATTCTGTATTTCCTAATGAATATAAAGCCTAAAGACTATGATGGAGTTTTCAATGCGACAGACAGACACCAATCACTATTTTACACCTTTGTGGCAATCACTGTGGCTCTACTCCTTTTAGAAAGAAAGTCATGGCAGAAACTAAATCACACATAGTCAATTTTTATACAATGAGCTTAGTATTGCTTTTAGTAATAGATGAGAAATTGCCATTACTGAGAATGAGAAACGATTTGAGAATCAAGAGGTTATGGTTATTGACTAAAAGTTCCTTTGATTGTCCTCAGACATGTCAGAATATTTATATAATAAATGTTCACTAATTAAGAATTCAATAAATTTTTGTTTTCGCTTTTTTACCCTTGAAAAAAAGTACAACATCCGCAAAAAATCCCGTTTTTAATTATTTAATTAATTATTAATTATTAAAAGCCGAGTGATTTAGGTGTAGCTCTCACAGGAACCGAGTCAATAGGGATGGACAGCAGTTGAATTTATTTATAGTGGATGGGTGTATGTATGTATGAATGGATTTTCATTATTCTTTTGTATATTATTGTTTAATGCATTTTTTATTCTTTTGTATATCATTATTATTCTTATTATTATTTTGTTTGTACGTTCATTTTGTATTCATAAAAAATGTAAATGTAAAAAATAAAAAAAAATAGAAAAAATGATAACTGCTATGATTTTCTGTGCGTTTTTTTTTTTGTTTTTTTTTTTTTTGTATTTTTTTGTTTTTAGTGTGTTCGTTGTTAAAGGTTCATTTTCAACTGTGTTCGTTCACACAGAAAAAAATTAAATTTAAATTATTTAATTATTTTATGTGTGAACGAAAACAGTTGAAAATAAACCTTCAACAATGAACACACTAAAAAAAAAATAAATAAAACACGAAAAATTTGAAAATGGATATAATTAATCATTCTAGTTATATTAATAATAATAACTTTATAGATTCGATTCCTGTGAGAGATACACCTAAATCATCTTTTATTGTTTACTTTGGCTGTGTAGGAAACGCTTGGTGGGAAATGGGGGGGGGGGGGGGTGGAACCGATTTATTTTTTTTTTACTTTAAATATTTTTCTTTTTCAAAAGTTCAGTTTTTATGCATGTCAATGGAATTTTGTGTGCATGGATCAGTTTGTAACGTCATGATTTTATTTCCAATGGGTTTTGTTAAATTGATTGAGCGCGTAGAGCTCCCACCAACAATAACAAACGAACCACTGACTTAGAAAATACGTTTCGGGAGTACTGTCAACACCTAGACAGAAGGTCTGATAACGGAAACGTCATACATTGTGTTACATGATCATTAGTCGACCAAATTTATGGCTTATTATTGGTAGAAATAGGATTAATAATGGTCGACTAATGATGATGTAGCAATGTATGAAGTTTCCATTATCAGGCCTTCTGTCTAAGTGGTGTTGGTACTGTCCTAATGTTTTTCATATGTCCTCAGAGTTTTGGCTCGCATTTGAATAATGCGGAAATATAAGAAAAAAGGTAAAATAGTATTGAACTCCTAATCACAAACTGACCCTTTCTTCCTAAGCCTTTTAAATGAGTCTTATTGTAATAGCATTGTTATTAAACTAATTCAACGCCTTTCCGTCAAGCCTTTCTTCGAAAAATTTTCTGATTCCAAATTTTAAAAGATAATTTTTAAATTTTTTCACCATTTCTTAAACAATTTTTTTTTCAGTGCAGATATTTAAATTAATTTTTCTCGTATTGAACAAAAATTTTTTTTCCCAATGTTTTTTCCCCGTTTTTAAAACTGACCTCAACACTATTATTGTTTCCATTATGAAGCATAGAACCATTTTGAATCTTTATTAAATTATGAACAGTAAACCAATAAATCAATTTTTATTTTTCCGTTTTTAAAACGGGCGTTAATGCTAGTTTTACTGTAGAGATATCATGAAATATATTGAAAGTGTGGTAACAGATAGCGCCTCTATACTTCGCTGTCTTACCTAGCCAATGTAATGGACTAACGTTTTGCTTTCAGTGTTTTGAATGAAGACTAATGAATCCTAGTGTATTGGAATAAACTCTTTTCCCATTACAATAAATATGTTTTATTACTCACAATTTAATTTATAATTTATTATTTTGAAATTTTTAGAATTTTTGATGTTTTTGAAGACTTCATCTTACTTATAATTTATGCGCTTGTTTGAACTGCTTAATGTGTTTCTACAGATTCCTTCCTCTCTATAGTTAAGAATAATGGCCCGACCCAAAAAAGCGTTAGAGTGATGCAATAATTTTAATTTTTCATCATACAAAATGCACTCGTTTTATGATATTAGATACTGCGAAAAGCTTGCACGTTCCGTCTTTAGGGTCCCTTATTGGATTGTGAGCACAGACGCGAGTAAGGAGACGCAGATTAAGCATATGCTATGTTTATTCGACTTATCGATACCCGTGCTTATATATTTCATACTTCAGTTATTATAAGCCCTTATTCAGTCAGTATTAACGATGTACAGTCATGGATAAAAAAAAAACGCTCCCTCGCTCTATGCTGCTATATTTTTAAATGAGCGTTTATTACTTTGCCACTAGGTGTCTGATATCTTTTATTTCAGTGAGAAAATTATCTACATTTTTAACCAATAAAATCATACCATCCTATTTTAAATGCTCATTTAAAAATATAATAGCACAGAGTGAGGGAGCGTTTTTTTTGTCCATGACTGTACATGATTCTGCAGACTCGTCTATTGATAGATAATAATAGTTTTATGTAGTGTATAAAATATTTATTTGTTTGTTGCATCTAAAAACATTATCGTGATTCAATGCTTCGGACTACAAATTTGAAATTAAGTCATCTTTTTAGCAATAGGCTGTACATGTATTTATAGTCTCGATAAATCTATACGTGGCTATTTAGGAAATGCCTTTTTAGAGTGACTCGTTATTTAGGAGTTTACAAACCATTCTAATGAACTACAGTTGATATCACGTAAAGAGATCGAAATTGAGTTGGTCTCGTATTTCACATCAAAATCTAATGAATTTTACAAAAGTGACATCTATAAACTTTTTTTGACAGATGGAATAAGGTTTTTGAAAGGAGGGTTAAATATACAAGACTATTCAAAATCTAAACCTGTATTTTAAAAATCTATAACAGCTAGAACTTCGCTTCCCGTTTTACTTTTTCCGTGATAATACTCCCCTGTATAAAGCGGTTTCTCTATAACAGGTTTCCTTATGACGCGGTACGAATTAATCTAATTGTACTAATCTTAGTCTCTCATAACTCGATTTACATATAACACGGTAAGCAGTTTCCATATAAGATGTTACGAATTAATTTGATTTTCCTTTTAAGTCAGCACGAAAGAAGAACACTGAAACCTGTACTCAAAATAATTTTAAAGAGACATCGCCACTTTAATTTCGTTGTTTATGCTGTTACAATAAGAATTTTTAGCAGTAAATCAAAAAGTCGAACAGTTTACTTATCGTTTGACGCAAACTGTCAAAATTTTGCTCCTTCAAAAGATTTCAAAGTATTAGAGTATTCATTTGAATTATACATAATAAATATGGACATTACTCTCGTTCTAATACGATAGTACTTCATATTTAGAGGCAATTGAGGTGAATTAAAAGTATGTAGACAATATAGGAATACATTTATTCAACGTATGGTCCGCTTATTTTTGAATCACTTGTATTTGCAGAGCAAACGAGGTGATGCTTATTGCTACCTTTTAAGACTACTCTAGGAAATAATCTTTCTTCCTTAGAATATTTGTATATAATATCGCTGGAATTATAATTCTGTAGTAGTCTTATATTCAGTTGTTCTAATTTGCACGAAATACAATTTTGTTCTAAAATTATAATCATGATAATACCGAAAACCTACACATTAAGTCTTATATTAAGCAAATTTTTGCATCGTCTTCCCATTAGAAAAAGACGCCATAATAATAATTCATTGTATGACTTACGGGCACAACAAGCGTTATCTCTAGCCTTTCTTTCAGGCTCGGTTCTGGTTTGTAATGGATTTATGGTATTTTCCCCGCTTGCTATCTTTTCTTTCACACACTTTCTTCCCCATCCTCTACTAGTTTCCATCGAATCTTTTTATTTTTCCACCATTCCCCTATTTATCTCTGTATTTTTTAAAAACCTTTCCTTCCCAATCTCCCCCGCCTCCTCTAATATCTCGTTGTTTTCTTCTTTCGCCACTCTTTTCCATTCTACGTCTGTCTTTCCCTCCTTTCCTTATGTCTTCTTCCTTCTTTTCTTCGACCAAAAGTGTTGTGCTTCGTTTCCCTCTTCCAGGGAAGACTCATCCCGATTATGAACGGACTCTCTCCGCCGCAACAGAAGCGGGAAATTGAATTCTTCGGCAGCCAACGACGATGTCTTTTCCGTCCCATTTCACGCCGCCGACCGCGAAGAGGCGTCTGCTTACGTCGACCGTCGATGGCGATTTCCTATAGAAAACGCTTCATCTAACAAAGCTTTCGTTTTAATCTCAATGGAAAGGAGAAAGGAAAGAGAAAAAAATAGATAGGACGAGGAGGAGGAGGCTGGGAAGTGAGAGCAAAAGAAAAGACGAAAGAAAAAAAAAGGGAGGGAAGATGAAGAGGAGTGGGGATCGTGCGAAATAAAAAGGACGAAAAAACGGAAT
>JAHWFO010002284.1:6003893-6026340 GCA_023313115.1 Rhysida immarginata
AGAGAGAGAGAGAGAGAGAGAGAGAGAGAGAGAGAGAGAGAATAAAGGCCAAAGAAAAATTGTTCCCGTTAAATAGGCCTGTAGCTCGAATGATCGCAATTATTTTGTTGCTACGGACAGATCAACTCGTAGGGAAGCCCGTAATTGCCCCACCAACAACCTGCGAAGCAAGTCGGCTCACTCTTTTTCTTTCCAAGAAATGGATTGAGATAGAAGTTAAAATCATAAACAAACGCTCCAATTAATTTCAAAAGTTCCTTAAAATAATACTAAAATTTCACGTTTAAAATTTCATCGATTTGAAATCGATTTCTTCAAAGAATTAACGATATTTCCCTTTGACGTTCTCGGTCTTTAAATAATTAACGTGATGTTTAATTCGTTTTAATCGAACAGATCGCAGCCAGTTCTTGACACCAATTTTATTTCTGTTCAAATTCTGCGAGAATTGTTATATGTATTAACAGAATGGATGTATAGTCCAACATTTTAACCCATACAGTTTAAACTATTCCAGTTGGACTTGTGTCCCTTATTACTAATATTTGGACCGTGTACATGTATTTATAAAATTTACAGTTATTCTAATTAAACTATTTATTTGGCCTATGTTAATTTTTAAGAATTATTTGCCTACATCTCTCATTTTAATAATAACGTGATGATTAGAGTTTATTTACTGAAACGTCAAAAATCATGGGAGCGTCGTATTAAATTTTCAGGTGTCGCTTGCGTCACGTAAACGGTGTATAAATAGGCAAAGCAGCTTCAGTGCTGTCAATTCGATTATTAGCAGACGCCTGAAACGTCTTGTAATGTGATTATGCTACGCGACGTGAATTATCAGAGTTTGAACGCGGAATGATAGTTGGAACATTTCATTTCTGAAGTGGTCCGGGTATTCAGCATTTCTCAATACACAATCTATCAACGGTGTACAGACAGTATCTCATTTAAAGCATTGCTCCCATCATGCACAGCGCAGTGGCTAAATGCTTGTGACAAGCGACATCCGGGCAGAATGGTCCTTCTTAACAGCCACATTCAATGAGGGATATACTACCATTAGAAACGAGTCTATGAAGTCGCTGATGGAATATGACAGCAGTAGACCGACAAGAGTGCCTTTACTCATAGCACGCAATCGGAAGTTGCGCCTCGCCTAGGCTCGTGAGCAGATTCATTGGACCTTAGATAACTGGAAACATACAGTTTGGTTCGATGAGTCACGATTCAAATTGGTATAAGCTAATGGTAGGGTTTGAGTGTGGCGCAGACTCCATGAGGCTAGATGGAAGTTATGAGGAAGGCACTGGCAAGCCGGTGATGGTTCATCACGTTGTGGGGCGTGTTTATTACATGACACGATTTGGTTCTTATGATCAAATTGGAGCAACCATTAACTGGGAATCGCTATGTCCAGCTGCTTGGTGACCATTTGCAGCCCTTCATGACCTTCATGTACAGTCATCAAAGGGAAATAATTCACACTTTAATTTTATTCTAAGTTTTACCGTTTCAATATTAATTTATTTTTAATAATTTAATATTACATTTAGAGTTAACATTATTAAGATTATTAAATTTAAATAATTATAATTAAAAAAGCTATTAAAACAACACATTAGCATGAAATGTAATATTAAGTATTAAACTCGTGTGGATTATTTCCTTTGGTTGACTGTACATTCCCAATTTCAACCGTCTGCGTCAAAAAATGTAGAAAACATGAAGGGGACAGACATGCGGACCAATAAGTGCTCCATTCTTCCGCTACTTAATAAAACAAAAAGTGAACAGACCATTGTATTATTATCCGTATGAGAATTACATATAGTTGTTGAAAATCTCGTTATGAGAATTTTAAATGTCGCAAAGGTGACTCTTCTAAAGATACTTACAAAAAGTTCCATCAACACACTGATTGGAACTCAATAAGTGGGCTAAAAAGGGATATGGCATTTTGTTTCAAAGAACTATTTGGTATTAAGAAAACTTAATCTTCGTTAGTGCTTTCAACAAGCAAGATAAGAAAACTGAATAATAAAGTAAGATATAAAAAATTTCGTAAATGCCATTGCATTTTTCTCGCTTCTCTCGGAAAATATTTTCTTTTTCTTTGGAAGAATTTAATTGGATCTACGCTCAGAGCTAGCGACAGCTTTCAAAAACCAACAATAACAACCAAGAAAGAACGGAGTTGGGAAACGCCATCATTAATGTATAAGAAATTGGCTAGACATCCAGGTATTTCTGAAAATTAGAAAAAGCAAGTAAAGAAAACAAGAATAGCTCAATTTTAGATTCATAAAATACCCGTGAGCTTCAAAAATGGAATATTCAGCTGGGTAGTAATCCGTGTTGTAAAATACTCTCACGTTATGTGAATAAATTGGTCAAATGAAACAAGAATTTTATTTCTCACTTCAAAATAATGGAATATTGACAGCACCGCGTCAAAATAATGGAATATTCCGATTTACATATCCTGGAATAGGATATCTCATTTGGTTTTACAAGGTAGAATACAAGAAAAAACGGAGCCAGACACTGTGGACACGGAACGACAAAAATAGCAAGAAACCACTAATCCACATCAAAATTTTATTCAAACGAATGCACATTCCGGCAGCCAAGCTGCCTTCGTCAGCGTATACAAGGAATTGATCTGTACAGAAAATTTTGTTCAGATGAAGCAGAAGAATTACAAAGTCATATTTATAGTGAGACAAAAGTAAATACAATCCAATTACAAAATAAGTAAATAGCAGATAAAGCCCAATTGGGAAAACACAACGGGAAAACGGTTAATGAACCCAAAGGATACTATCCCTCAGGAAGAGAAGCCAGGAATCTACAAACTACCTTGTTCCAAATGTGATGCGGTCTATTACGGGCAATCGAAAAGAGCAATAAAAACGAGGAGAGACGAACATTTGGCAAGCATCAGGAATGGCAAATTTGCTGTTTCGAGATTCGCGGACACATGACTACAGAGCAGAAGATTTTGAAATCATATATAGCACAAGTGACCCGAGGCTATTAAACTTCTTGGAGTCGCATGCTATCACCAGCGAAGACCCTGCCAGGTCACTGAACAGTGACGCAGGCCCTTTGGACATGACACAACTGAAGGAAGTGGCAAAACTTCTTCATCTTCCCAAACTGACCAATAGAATGAATACAGGAGCTACAAACCACGAACCTGGATTGGACTGACCAATGGAATTTCCTTGTATACGCTGACGAAGGCAGCTTGGCTGCCGAAATGTGCATTCGTTCGAATAAAATTTTGATGTGGATTAGTAGTTTCTTGCTATTCATGTCGAAGATTTTTGTTACTTTATACAATCATTCACATATTTCCTTAGCTGCTAAAGAATTTCAATTCGCTATCTGTTGAGAAATGTCACCCAAAAAGGACCTGGCATCAACCCAGCGTAAGCTGATACTCCAATGCACAAATCAGGTCGCAAACAAAGTGATATTGCTGAAACAGTGCATTGCTCACAAAGTGCTGTTTCCAAAGCTTTGAAAAAAGCAAATTAAGGCTATGGATTCCAAACAAGTCGGGACAAATATGGACGCAAACGTGCAAAGACGACACGTGAAGATAGACGGCTGCGCAAAATTGTATATAAAAATCGATCCAAATCATCAAAAGTTATTAACACATTGTGGCGTAAGAATGGAACTCATGTATCCTTAAGTACAACACTCCGGCGCTTACATGAATTTGGAATGAACAGCTAACCAAGACACCTGTGTTAAACAAAACTCAACGCAAAGCACGACTCAACTGGCGTAAAGCCCATGTCCATTGGACCCCTGAAGACTTCAGCAATGTCATCAGCCATGAATCCCGATTCTGTCTAAAATTCGGTGACCAAGGAATCAGAGTATGTCAAAATCAAAAGATGCCACTCCCCTAATTTGGGAGGAATCAGAGTATGGCGAAGTGAAGAAGAGGGACACTATCCCAGCACCTTGAACAAACCTGTCAAGCTTCCAAGTAGCATCATTGTGTGGGGCTGCATGAGCTCCATGTGTATGGGACAGCTTACAATAATCAGAGGAACGATTGATTCATTGGCCTACCAGGAAATACCGGATGCGTTCCTTGTCTCATCATCCGAAGATTTGCATGGAGACAAAGACTTGATCTTTCAGCAAGATGACGTCCCAGCTTACACATCACGCTCAATTCAGAACTGGCTACAGGAACGAAATATTCACACAATGCCCTGGCCTCCTAACTCACCAGACCTGAATCTATGGAAAATCATGAAACGCAGAACTGGCAGACGATACACCACTCACAATTCAAGAAGGTAGTTCAAGTTCGACCTTTGTCGACAACTGATTCATTCTCTTTCAAAACGAATTCGCGCTGATGCCAATGGAGGCTCTATCAACTATCAGTTTTAGTTTGATAGTTTTGTTCTTTGTTACGTTGGTTTTTTATTATTTGTGTCTTAATATTCCATTATTTTGAAATGATGAAAAATCTCATAACTCTGTTGATTTTTGAAGAATTATTTTACTTTTTGTATAGAATTAAACTTAAATTAAAGTATAAAATCTAATCAGGCAAAATAATTATCTAAAATTAGAAATTAATCTTTCATATAAAAACGTTTAATTTTAGAAAAACAAGAATTGTCTCGAAATTTATTTCTGTCTTTTTATTCACGTTAAAATTCGATTGTAATGTTTAATCTGAATTTTATATAAATAAAAATCTTAATAAATGAAGAGGGGCTCTTTTTGGGAGGTTATTTAATTATTTTTTTAAATTTATAGTACTCTGTCTATGTTTGTGTTCCGTGTTTGTCTTTTTAATTAAATGACCAGTCCTTATTTTTTTTTCAAAAGAACATATTGTTTAATTAACTTCGAAATTATTACTTAAAATTTATATGAAAAAAAGGCCCAAAGGTCGATACTTCAAAGAGGCTGCAGTTAAACTTGGTCAAAATATTAAATAAGTTTGAATATTCTTTTAATTTAAAGCGCTGAAAGTCATTTGATAAAGAATTTTTCATTGTTTTCTATATTCTAAGTATTCTACTCTCAAAATTTCACTTAAGTATTCTACTCTCAAAATAACACCATTCTATTCTATTTTTAATGTTTTATTCTTTTGATGCGTTTTTGAATTTACTTTAAATTTAACTTCTAACTTTTGTGAGGCGTTTATATTACTTGAATAAACTAGATTGAAAGCCTTCTTTGATATAATGAGAGTTGATTAGAATATTCTTGTTCATATTCGAAGCATTACATAGATCTTAAAATAGTAGAAAACATAATGCTCAATTCTCATAAGATAATCAGAAAAATATTTTCCTATACAGTAAATCATGTATTAAAGTTAAGCTACTCTCTATACAATGAAGGATAAAAAAGTTCTTCTTCCCCTCCGAAATGCCCAGATAAATCACCGCCGGGGACTCAATCAAAATATACATTAGATCGTAGTCTGTGTGTGTTCCTTTCTCTTACTCTTCCTTCCTTCCTTGTGCTTTTGAGTGTGTGCGCATCGCGTTTTCAACAACTGACTGATGGGGTCTCGGAGAGATGCTTGAAAAGCAATGTGGAGTCGAATCGGGGGCCACTTGACGCCACCTGTTACCGGAGCACGCGAGCCTTTTCTCTTTCCTATCCCAGTCGATGCAAGTGGAGTGACTGGTTCGATGCTCCGAGAGCGTTAACAACTGACGTCTCTTCCATCATCGAGATAAGCTATTTGGGAAACGGCGAAAATTCCTCGACAATGAATGCTGATAAGTTTATGAAGCGAAAGGGAATTGTGGCGGAAAAGTAGATCAATAGAAGATGCGGAATAAGGAAAAGATTAGCTTTTGGAAAATGGTGGTTTAAAAATAAAACAGTAGAGGAAAGGTCGTATTGTACTCCCCCGTCCCTTTTGTTTTTTTGTAATAAAAGAAGTCATAAGCTATCCTAAAACCAAGTACTATAAGGCAAAGAGTGGTATTTTGTTGACATGAAGTATCATTTTTTTTAAATAAACAGAATGCTTTTTTTTTTGGTCAGTGCAAATAGATCAGATGACTGGGGGGGGGTGGGGGGGGGCGGAGGGGCATTTTAAATTATGGAAAAGTAATGTTACTAAACTCAAGGATAGAATTAACATTCAATAGTCAAAATATATAAAGTCAAAACCTCGTATCTACTATTATCTAACAATGAAATTTAGACGAATTTTTTCTGACAAAAAACAATGCTATTTCTGCTATAAAAAACTAAGAATTAACAAATCAAAATAATTAAAGTGTAATTCTTTTTCATTATTAGGACCGATAGGTACTATGTTATCACAATGTGCGTCCGTCCGTCTGTCTGTCTGTTGGTGCTCTAGCTTTCGAACGCTTCCGAATTTTCGACTTCCGTTTTCGCCATTCGACAACTTAGGGAAATCGGAAGACTGAGTTCGTTGGTGGAAAAAATCGATGAACAACTTCCAGTTCAAAAGATGAAAAATAATAGAGGGGACCACGTTTTTCACTATACAGTTCCATGTCTAAATGGCCTGTGCATTGCAAAATGCTGTTCTTCCTTTGGCATTCCATAGCTAAAGCAGAGAAAAAGCTTGTGAATTAAGTTTAGACACGTGATCGTCTTCCTTGATGGTCAATATCAGTCAGAACTGGTTCAAGGGTATGTGGTTTCGTGGAACCATTATGGTTCATTGGAACTTTCAATGCTAAAATATGGCATGCAATATATCAAACGACTTGGAATGATGTGCCATGAATGAACATAACGTAAAATTAATGATAATCGAAATTGGTTCCATGATTCGTGTTTTAATGATACTATTATGAAACCATTTGAAACGTTCAATGCTAAGATATGGCATGTAAGTACTTACGCTTTATATTATCAATAGTTAGTTTTTGATAGGCAAATTTTAACAATTGCTTGTAGCTAATCATTCCTTCAATAGTTTATGAAGAAAGCGTTGGCAATAGTTTATGAAGAAAGAATTGACCCTTACACAGAACGCTTCAACAGTTAACGCTTATTTCATTAAATAGGAATGCTTATAAGTTAAAGGATTCGTATATGTTTTAATCTATAGAGAATTGCTACTTTCTCTATTTAACTTTTCAGGTATTTTTATTCCGTTTGAACTATACATTTCCCTTAGAAGTGCGCCTTTCTTAGCAACCAGAGGCATCCTTAGCAACTTCATCTAATTCTTAACAACGAAAGGCTTCTTTAGAAATCAAATGCTTTCCTTTTTGTTCTCGAATGCTTTAACATCCTATCGGTCCTGAGCATTTCGGTTGCCTGACTTGTTTTATTTAACGGCAGAAATCACAGACACAACAATATCTTTCTGGTCCGGTGCAATCACTATGACCTCATATTTTCCATCTTTGGCCGTGTACCCATTCTTCACTCCGACTATCGTTTTCTTATGCTATCATCCCAAAAGAGGCAATTTGCGTCCATGTTTTCAGTATTTTATTCAGGTTAGGGTATTTCCGTATTTCCGATTAGGAATCATTATCTATAATTTCCTCCTTTTCTTCCTCTTCGTTACTCTCTGGGCTCTGGCACGACTGCCTCTTGTTCATTTTCGTAATGTACTGGATAGACAAGGTTATCTGGGGCAAGAGCATGTTTGTGTGGGCGACTACATAGTAGAGAGGTTTCACTTTGCTCCTCCTTGGGTCTTCTTGCACTGATTATCAACATACACAGCTTCTACTGCGGAGAACAAGGCATCGGTTACGGTTACATCTACGACTGCATGTACCATCAAATAAAATGGTGAAACCAAAATTGATTATAAACCTCGGGGATCATATTACGAACAACAACAGGAGGTCGAATTAAAGAAAAACACTGGGTTTGACAAACAACAAAAACAGGGTCTAAGAAAAAAAAAAAAAAGCTAACTTGAGTTTACGTTCAATATGCCAAAGACGGAACATTATGAGTTATATATTATAAGCACAGTCTCTTTTGCAAATTTCTATAATAATTAAAACGAAAAACATCTCTTTATATAATGAGCTATGTGTGAGTATTGGATATTTATCCTTTTCCTAGATGATATTAATTGTTTATTAGGCTGGGGGCTAATTTATCCTCAAGGGCCACATAACCACCTTTTCCTCTATTGTTTCAACAGGGTGGATGGACATGGTAGCTAATTTCCTTTCAGAATTATTCTAGAATTATTTGAATTAGGATTCATTTGGAAAAGATATTAGTAAAATCGTTGATGAAACTATTGATTAATAGTTTAATCAAATTTTTGATAAATATAAACAGAGACTAGTTTAAATTTTGAGAACGCTCAATTTATAATTAAAACATTTCAACTCTAAATTTTGAACTTGTATATATCATTTCTGGTCCCCTGCTTAATTTACAAGATATCGACAATCTCTAGCCGAATGCAGATATCAGCTGAATTGAAAGGTTAATAAAAGATATTGGTTATTATGGCGATGCGATGTGCTTTGCGTTTATAACAGAACAGAAGACCTTAAAGAGTTAATAGCAACGGATCGATGGCAAACAAATTAAGGCAATCGCATAACGTGATGACAAATATGCGTTCGGATTTTATCTAAATATTCAAATCCCAATTTGTGCTACGTAACACAATTAAAAGTACGACCTTTTAACATTGAATATAATTTGCCAATAGCGCAATTTGTTAATTTTATATAGATTCGTGGAACTGTTGCAACATTTAAAGAGACCAATTGACATTTGATGACATCACGTCGTATTCGAAAAATGAACAGAATTTCAGCTTCTTCTATTTTATTATGCATTGTTATCGTTAATGGCCAAATTTATAGATTTCCAAATAACTTGTATAATTCATGCCGTCATAAACCAAAATAGCAGAGTTTTTAATATTTTGTTTAAAAAAATGTATTTTTTAATATTAATATTCTCTCACTAAATATTGAAATGGTTGTAAAATTATTACAAAGTAGTGCTGGTTAGATTTATTATTATTAAGCACCGTTTGAAGCTTCTTTTTTTTTTACCACTCCTAAGAAACAGAAGACAATTTAACATTAAGATTCTAAGGAAATAACGTTATCGATTGGAGAGAACAACCTTATCTGAATGTAGAGACCGAAAGCTCAGCTAATTTAATTAAACTCATGATTTTGAATGAAATTTATCTTCTTCCACTGTGTCATGCCATCCCAACTTTCGGTGCGAATTCTCTGTCAGTTTCATTTAAAATCTTAATGAGCTTCGTTTGCAAATTTTAAGAGAATATTTGAAAAAAAAAATTCCCTTAAGCAATATGTTGAATATTTGATAAATATTTTGCTAATTTTCTTAAATTTTTAGTATAATACGATAACAAAAATATTAAGAAAAGAAAAAAAAGGAGTAATAAGATAATCGAAAACACTCTAACGGCATGACACTGAATTTCAAAATCTTATTTGCCTTGAAATTATAAAATTTAAAAACATTCATTATACGCGTATTATAACTGGCTATTCCTGATATGCAAGATACTAGCTAGGACTGCAATTATTAAAAATTCGGATTTACCCAGAGTCTTTTCATTACCTGAAACGCTGAATCCTTCTTGAAGGTTGGCCAGCGTTACTGCAAATGAATATAGCAGTTTCGCAATTTCTACGGATGGGGAAGAACGACTGCCAGAGACTACTCTTAGCCACAATGCTAGTTTGCTTGTTCGAGCGCTTTTCCTTTTCGTCCATATCACAACTAAAAATATCACAGTAAACGTTACTAGAGACAAAATAATACCTATACGTATATACGCTTACTTAACCGCGTTTCTAGTGTACTTTTTTCTAATGAATACCATTCTACACTCGTCTCCAAAAAGTTAAGCATAATCAATATCAGGTGAGACTTGGTAAGTGTGAGCAACGTAGCTTTGCAAGTGCAAAAAAAGACAAAACCGTTTAATTAAACATGTTTTATTTCATAACAGAAGAAGTTTATGAAAACAGAGAAAAAGAACATGGTTTTTATGCCCACAACACATGGGAATAATGGTGCTAATATGGGATATGGTCACCTCCAGGGGCCACACAATCCGCACACCTGCGTTCCATGCTTTCAATGAGGATGTTCAAGAGCTCGGTTGGAAACAAGTCTTACTCCCCGCAAAGAGCAGTTTTGAACTCTGCGATGATTATTGGTGGAGGCTGACGGGATGCAATTCGTCTCCCTATGGCATCCGACGCATGCTCAATCGGGTTCATATCCAGAGATCTTAATAGCCACTCCATGCGAAAAACTTTGCAGAAAACACTCCGTCAGCAGAGCTCTGTGGGAATAAATCCTGGACCTACGGCATCTCTGAAACCACTAACATGACATTCCAATATTTCATCTCTGTCAAAGATGTGGAGCGTTGTGCGTCCGTTTAGCATGATGCCTCCCCAACCATAACTCAACAACTGCCATACTGGTCCTTTTTCTTGATGTTGTTGGAATTATAACGGGTTCCACGTTCTCTCCAGATAGTGGTTTGAAGACAATCGCTTCATAAGCTGAACCTGGACTCATCGGTTGATAGCAGTTTAGCTCCACTGATCCAAAGTCCAGTTATGATGTCCTCGACTCCAGTTTAAACGACTCGCAGGAGTGAGCGGAACACAAACTGCCGGACGTCAGTTTTAAAGATCAGCTTCCTTTAGCCTCCGGTAAACGTAACACTCGCTTCTGAGGCGGCTGCCAGCTACTTAGACGGTTGCCTGGCAGGTAGGGTCCACTGAGGTTTTCATTTAATTGAAAATACCGGTCCTGCTGAATGATTATAACCCTCATACGACCTTGCACTGATCGGCGTGTAACATCTCTTGTATCTTGGAACTGTCTCCAAAGTCTGGAAACCACACATTCAGTTCTCTGGAGGCATCCGTTTGTGACTGTCCTGCTTCGATGCTTTCGATTGTTCTGCCTTTCATGACAAGATGAATTAGGCGTCTGTGTCCATATTAAACGCAAAATCAATGATAAGTTCTCCTAGAGTGATTTGCAAGAGTGTGTAATGTGACCCTATTGTTAAGTATTTATTGCAATTTGATCACTTTGAGATAATCAACTTTAAAGATGATTTTAAAAAATTATTTTTTGTTGGCCTGTGTTATGTTTAACTTTTTAACACGAGTTGATATTAATGAGAGAGAGTTATATTCTAGCGAGTTGTATTTGCTTCTCTGTCTGCGAGCAATAGTATTGGCCGACTGATAATATCCTCGGAATCTATTCAAAGCGTTTCATAAGAAAATATTTCAAGTATAACTACACTTTGTAATTTTTATTCATAGTGATTTGATTTCTTTCTTTCGGCTAAGCTCTCAGATTTCAAATCTATCTTTGTACCCATTCTCACCTATAGTCATGAATCTTGGGCCATGACCGAAAGAGGTCCAAGCGCTCGAATTGAGATTTCTGAGAGGCGTGGCAAGTGTTATACTTTTAGATAGAGTGCACAACAGCACAATAAGGGAGTCTTTAGGTGCTGAGCCGCTACTTCTCTACATTGAAAGATCTCAGTTACGTTGGTATGGCCACGTGATAGGGATGCCGCAAAATGGTTGCTATTTTCCAAGCCGGTAGGTAAGAGACCAAGAGTTCCCCTTAGAACTAGGTAATTACACTACATGGAAATTTGGATAGAGTCGTTTGGGTATTATCTTTAAGAACGTGCGCCTGATGGCGGAAGATCGCGAGCGCTATAAAGCTGCTCCTCCCGCGAACCTAACGGATAAGCAGGTTTGCAAAGTAAGTTCTTGCGTGAATTTTTGAAACATTTTTCTCTTTCTCTTTTCAATATCTATTTTGTTTATCACTTTTTATTATACGGTATTTTATTTTAGTTTACTTTACTATGTTTTAGATCGCGATCTTAAGTACGAACGAATTTAAGTCGACGACCGTCTGCATTAAAAAAAAATACAAAAGATTTTATAATGTCTTTTTTTTCCCCTAAATCTTTGCAAAACGTTTTTATAATCTCTTTATGTTTTTAAGAACAATTTTTAATCTCTTTATGTTTTTAACAATGAACTCTTTAATTCCCAGTTTTAATTCATATTTTTTCATAAATTTTCAAAGAGAAGACTTCATCATTTCTTCATGTCGCTCATCTTCTAGGCTGTACTCGTTAAAAATTTTTGAATTTTTTTCGCTAGACTTGTATCTATTATTTAAATTCACAATGTTACAAAAATAATCTCTGAAATAAAAATCGTCTTTCCATTTGGGAGGGAAGGAGAAAAAAAAAGAAGGATAAAAGGAGGTAAAAACGAAAGTTCTTCTTGCCATTGAAATCATGAAACTCGCGCTTCAGACGCTGAATGGGAACCATTTTCTTCGTCCCTTTTCTTCTCGGGAATTTCTTCCATTGAAAAGAAAAGAGAACGGGTGAGTCATTCGAAGAAGGGAACGCCACAAATGATCTTGATTGGAAGAGAATGAACGCAGCCTGACGATCTTTGCAAGACACAGTTCCAATTGCCATGTTGATTGGAACGCCACACATACACACAGACGAAGAAAGCAAGGAAAAAAGAAAGGACGACGAGAGCTTCTTCGCCCTTCTGTCTCATCCAGTCCGGGTTGCAAGTCTAATGCCCTCGGGAATTTTCTTTTCTTACAATAATCTCTCGTTACGTTTGTTCAGTCTCCTTCATTCTTTCTCTTATCTCTCTCCTTCTCCTCTTATTCGGTATGCTTTCTCTTAACTCTCGCGTATTGCAATGAATTATTATTTTATACAGTAATTCACATGAAGCTTTTTTTATGTTGCGAAAGGAATTTTTTTAAATAACTAAACATGTTGCTGAAGAAATTAGTCTCATTTTAAATTATTATTCACGATTAACGGTATTTATTATACATGCATCGTAATTTTTGAGTGGTAATTATCACAAGATCTTTAAAAACTTTGATTTCAAACTGATTGTCCACATACACAGCCTGGATTCGAACTAAGAACCTTCAGCTCACCGGTCTAACTGTAGCCGCTGTAAATGGACTCGTGATCTCTCTGCTGTTTAAAACCATTATTTTATCACTGTATTAAGTTCAAAACAATGATTGTGGAAACACATTAGAAGACCCCTCTAGACGTTAAGTTAACCATTGCAAATAGATTAATGAAACATCAAGCATTGGCCTCTTTAGATGAGGAGGCAATTACGGAACCTGTCTGCAGATCGGATCTCGATCCCCCGTTACAACCTATTTCTGCGCATGACGTTATGGCTGATCATCGATTTTGTCTTTCAGGTTTCGTTGTTTAGCAACCACGCTGTTTTCCATGCAAAAAAAATGTTTTTATATAATAATATCAATATAAAAGCCGGTTCGGTGGCCGGGTACGTTAAGGCGCAGGTCTTGCCGCTTTCGAAACCAGCGAGTCGCGGGTTCGAATCCCGCCGAGGGCATGGTTGTTTGTGTTTGTCCCTTTTCATTATCATCCTTTCATCATTTTCATCCAGACTCTGGAAGTGACAATTCCAGTTTCAAATATGAATCAGGTATATACCGATTCTCCCTTTCAAACTTACTTAACAGAAAAACATGATGCGGGTTGTTGATTGGTTGATTGTCAGTTATATTTGATAGTCCAAATCAAGCATTGGAAAGACAAGCATTGGAAAGTTATTAAACCAATTGCTAAAATCAGCTTCGTTTAATCTCGGCCAGATCATTGAAACTGTGTGTGTGAAATTAAACTTCCAGTTTCAATTGCTAGACATTATTAATTTTACTTTGCAACAATGTCCAACAATTGAAGTGGACAAAGAATATTTTCTTATAGATCAGAAAATCCCCTGTTTAGAATATTAGAAATTATTTAATTAAAGTCTAAAATTAATTTTACACCGATAATACTCAACACCTCCTGGAAAGAAAGCCTGTGCACTAAAAATCTTACATTGTTACATGATCATAAGAAGTCATAATTCAGAGCTTATTATTGGTAGAAATACGATTAAAATGCCTTTTTATGAGGTGTTGCAATACTCTTTCTTTTCTGTTTCTTAAGCTATTGTTTTCAGGTTTCCATTTCTTTATCAGATGGCAATATACGTAACTCTATAAATTATGTAGTTCACTATTTATTTGATTGTTTTACCGATTTGACTACAATTACTTTGATAGTGCTATAATGACGTTGTCAATGAAATCAATAAAAGCTAATATAATAACCGAAATGGTGCAATTATCGAATTCCTTTGACTCTTGCCCTTTCTCAACAACAGGCTATTCAGCATGTCGTCCATTAAGCAAAGTTAAACATCGAATGCCAAATATTCAAATTGTTTTAGGAAGATTTTGTCATTATTGACTAAAAAAAGTTAAATTGTCCAAAAATACAGAGCTTTACTTAACATATCACAGAAAGAAAGAAGAAATTAATATATGTGCTTTGAACTCAAGCTTTACGAACGATCACCCCCCCCCCCCCATCTCCGAAATTATTTGTTGGCATGGGTAGATCAAGAATATAACAAAACGCTTTGTTTGCGACTATTGTTTTGTTTGTATTTATTTGTTGCTCTTAAGGTATTAAGCATCTCCAGCGATTGTATCCACAAAAACGTGAAGACCCTTATCAGTTTTAACATTCGCTATCGTAAATAATGACGTCATAAACTGTTCCACACAGAAAAAATATCATAGAGCTACAAGTATATTGAATTTTGAAAATAATGTTGCAGGGAAATTGGCCAAGCATCTGACCCCAAAAACCCTACCTACCCCTACGCAAGTAACTGAATCTAGAAAAATAAGTGATTTGGGAGTATTACTTCCGAGTCTGTAGGTGGGTACGCAAACAGACAAACAGAAGTTTGGATTGTAATAATAGATAATGAGATTTCAAATACCACTAAATGCCAAGAAGAAGACGAAAGCCTTCAAAGTAGAGATAAACAGTCAAATTGCTACTATAATGATGCCTTCAACGTTAAGACGGTAAAGAAGTCGCTGGTTCCATTGCACATTCGCAATTGTCAACCTATTTTAAGCACAAATTCATTGTGCGTACTGTAACCAGATAAAAACAGCAGAAGCTAAGGCTTCTATATTAAAAAAATTAATATTAAAACTTTTAAAAAACTTGAAAGCAAAAATGTTTTGAAATTAAAGCGTTTGTAAAGAAACAACGACTGAAAGAAAAACTAAGTGGGAATGGAAGTGCGATAAAACACTACCATAAAGACGACTCAATTACCATAAAATCTCATACCAGTTTATTTATTAAAGGAGGAAATTACTCAAAAATAGCACAGGTGAGGGGGAAAAAAACTTAATTAACTTCAGATGTGATCTTTATATTTGCTCCAATAAGGGTTAACCCTATTTTTTAAATATTTTTAACATTGAATACCATTTTCTGAACGACGCCCAAGGGAGAAAATTAAAGGAAGCAATTCTTACGGTGGAGGAACACGTGACCTTTCCGTTAAGAGCCCAAAGGGACCCCAATGCGAAAATCACCAACAATTAGTCCGAGAGCTTAGGCAAGCGCACTTGAAAATGAATTAGTTTAAAACTCTCGTTTAATACGGATTAGAAGTTTATATTTAATGGTTGTAATTAGAAAAGAAATAAAACTTAACAAAAAATTATAAATCCCAAGATGGCATAAGCATTCAAATTGCTTTAAAATGTTCTGTTTAAATAAAGCATGCAATTACACTGTCACTTATAAAAGCATGCTTATGAATTCCATATTTAGTACATGTTAGTTAAAAACTTTAATTCCATACATCCAGTATATCATTTCTGTTTTTGTTTTTTTTGTTTTTAATTTCCATTCGAAAATTATCTCTGCAGTCTTTCAGGAATAAACTTTTACGTCAAATATCAAATTCTTATTCTTTGCAGTCACTTCAAAAATAATTGGAGAATTAGTAAAAACAACCGTGTCTTTATGGAATGGATTTTTTACCACAGTAATTGAAATCCGTGCATAAAAATAAATTTGCAGAAGGGCTAACAAAATAAAACACGATCGCCTATGAAAGAGGAATGGATTACGCTGCCGCTGCCGGTCGCTTAATTAATCGGCAAAGAACGGGAATATTCAGATGAGATACGGTTTCGAATGGGGAAAAAATCTAAAAAAACTCTACCACTTCTCTGAAATGGGCAAGCTCTAAATGAAAAACATCTAAAAGAAAAAATATGCAGGCCAACAAACCATAACTTTAAATTATTTTTTTTTAACGTTAAGAGCGTATTCTTATCCCCACGTTCCTCCCCATTCTCTCCGTCATCTGAATCCACCGTCCACCGTTAATAACAATAAGATTGATCAACCAGGGGTATACCGCCTAAGTTGTGCCTACTGTGACAAGTATTACATAGGCCTCTCAACTCGCAGCTTCACTATATGTTTTAAGGACCATGAAAGATCATACAATAATCAAGACAACTGTTCACATTATGCCAACCACCCGACACCCCCTTAGACCACAAAGCGAAATAATGTCCATTATGCACGTTTGCAGTAAACCGTCCAAAACAGCCACCCTGGAATCTATCGAGATTTACAAGGCCAAGAAGTCCAACCCTGACCAATTACTCAATCGCCAAACTGAATTCGATGTGTTCGCCATACTCAATCCTCTCTCAGACCTTTTGTAATCTATTCATTTTATACTTTGCTTTATATAAATTTTTTATTTTTATTTCGTACTTTGCTTTATATAAAAAATTTTTCATTCAGTTTTTTATTTATACGGTCCTGTTAGTAAACCACTTGTCATTTTGACTACCGGATACGACCTCTTTTCGGTCCGCGTTTGCGAAACCCACACATTTTTGTTTTTCTTTTCTCCTTAGTTTATTTGTCCTATTGGTTAATTTTCTTATTAGTTACTTTGTTGTCTTGCCCTGTACCTCCATGCTCATTGGTTCATTTGTACCCAAATTTCTGTATATAAAGGCTTGCGAGCCTCTTGTTGTGTATCCTTGAAGAAGCCGGGAATAAATGGCGAAATAGTCGATAATCCTGTTGTCCATCTTTTATACTGCAAAGCCACCACTCGCTTCGTTAGTAGTAAGTACAGTATTAAGATCCTTTCTGATACTTATTCTTATGTTGTTTTTTTGTGCTGAATCCGTATCTAATCTCAATTTTTTTTCTACCATCCGTATGATTTCTTGTTTTTCGATGAAACAACTTAAATTATTCAGAGTTTGGAGCCTGATAAATTTCCTTGTGGCCCAAAAAATATGAATACTTTAACACTGCAGCCGTTTCTCTTCACACACATTACTTTAAAGTTGCAGTCCTTATAGTGATCGTAAGGATTTTATGGCGAACCCTCATACTAATACCAGATTTGACATTACGGTAATTTAGGTGGACGTTTTGTTAGAGGTTTTTTTTTTCTCTCTTTATTATAGATAATGGCGTTACAATCGAAAGAACGTGAAAATGGCGTCAGTTCAGAAGAAAGCGCAGTATGTTGTAAGAAACACTAGAGTTCCGATTATCTGATACAAAGTGCCGCATATCGGATAACCGAAAATGTCGGATAAAGGGCTTAATTTTTGAGTTTTTTTTAACTATATTTTATTTATGAGAATACACTATGTATTTTAAACATAAAGAACATATTTATTATAAAGTATAGGGCGTTTCAAAATGAATATCGGGGTTTTGAGGCATCGTAGTATTTATTACATTGAACTTACAATTATAAATAATATATCAAATGAAAGATCAACTCAAACAGTTTATCCTACAAGTGTTCAATGTGAACACCGTTCGTCACACGGCATACATCGAGTCGACAGGCGAGTTCTTCCCAAACCTTGATCAGTGTGCCTGGAGTAATTGTTGCAACAACTGCTTCAATCCTGTTTCAGGTTGGTCAGCTGGTAGCGCATTATCCTTTATGAACCCCCAACGACGTCAGATCGGGTGATCGTGGAGGCTATGCGAAACAAGCTCTGTCATTCGGTCCCTTGCGGCCAATCTAGCACTTGGATACAACGACGTTTAACCAATCGCGTACCGAGTTATGCTACAGGTGTGCCAATAAAACTGTTTGAGTTGCTCTTTCATCTGATGTATTATTTATAACGGTAAGTTAAATGTAATAAATACTACGAAGCCTCAAAACCCCGATATTCATTTTGAAACACCCTGTATTTTAAATTTAATTACTTTTGAACAGTAATTCCCAGTCTTTGGATGAGTTTTACAGTACGTAGAAGTCATTATCAGACGTAGTGTCATTTCTATATATGCTCCTCTTAATTTCATTCTTAATTTTTCAATTTACTTATTTCTTTCACGGCACATTATATAATTTCTTAACGGAACAATGCAGCACGACATTCAAATATTCTTGCGGTGCCGCGCCTGATAAAACGGAACGTCATTTCATGAATAGCGGATAGATAATCGGGACCTTCCTGTACCATGAAACCAAGTCACTGATCATTCTACAGAGTAATTTTAGGAAGGAATATGGACGATCACCACCTGATTATAAACGCATCGTTGCGATGTAATCTAAGTTTAAGGAGACGGATAGCGTTCCCCACGGTCACCGGATTACCCCCCCCCCCTAGTTTTATTTTCTGTGGGTATATGTCTTTTTTCTATAAGAATGGATAATAGTTTCTTTGTAGTAAAATTTTTCAATATCGTAAAGAATTTTTTGCCTTCCTGTAGTTTGCTAAGTGTCAATATAAGCGAACTTTAAATGAGACTTTTAAATACGTAATGCCGAAAGCATGAACGTTAAGAGATTCGGGAATGATCGACATTCCGAACGGTCGAAAGTCGAAATGTCGTTAAGTCAGGAATATCTTTTTTTTTTTTAAGAATTTTCTTTTATATTCTTCAACTTAATAGTCTCAAGAGCATGTGAAGGCGCCCATAGGAGCAAACAACATTAATATATGTTAATCACCTTTTGTAAGATTATCTTTCTTTGAAAATAATAATATATGTTCACAATGTTGTTGTTTGTTTATTTTATTCAATTCGATATAAAAAAAAATTCATTAAAAATACGCTAATAATTTGAACCTCACTTGATTAGCGTAATGAAGGTATATAAAAAGATTTCGTTTTAGGATTAAAGAGTTCGATTTTTAGGCATTATACAAATTCATTAATGTCACTTTTCAGCATTTTTTAATACGCAACCAAAACTTTCGATAACTTGATTAAGTCTATGGAAAATAATATCTCCATTATTTCGTCATTAAAAATTCTCCAACTTTTTTTTTTTATACCGTACCTTCTCTACACCCATGCCTGCAGAGACTGTAGAATTACGTTCATGGGAGATTCTTCTTCCAATATTCGCCCGCGGACTATCATGGGAAAATTCCGAAGACTTACAGGATGCAAATCCTAATTAAGTTTGTTCTTCGGTGACATTTAAGTTTCTATTAAAGCAACCCTTCGGTGATGAGGCCGTCGCCGTCTCTTCTCTTTCTCTCCTTTACTCCTGCGGTAGCCTGCGGGAGCAACTGAAGAAGCGGCTCCGCACTAACTGATGGTTCGAGTTACCCCTTATTCCATTTGCGTAAGAAAGTCATTCACAGAACACGGCTGCCATATGCATTTAACTATGGCTTCTGGCACTTTCTTTCGGTTCACGATCTACTTCCCTTTCCCGTGCGCAGCCAGTAATTTCAATTAAACGCGATGAGCTGGAGAACAGAAGACGGGAGACTCACTATAACCAAGAGCTGTCTTAATACCATCATTAACCTATTGTCCCTCGGAAAATTGTTAAGATCGTCCCGAAGGCTTAATATGGTTTTCTTTTGAATTTTTAAAGGTAATCACGGGGCCGTTCAAAATATGACGCTTTTTCAAATTAAAACTCAGTGCCGGAAGTATTCGAAAGCAATCAACGACGCGATCAACATACCACAATGGTAGATTAAAGCTTTGCCAACTTCTCAAAAATAATCCCGATTTGGAAATGGTTGGTGAACAAAAGGGAAGGCCATTCAAAAAGGACAACGGCAGAAAGGGAACAATGCAGCACTGGGTTGGATTCCTCAAAATCAATAGTACCAAATGGACATTTATAAAAAAAACCTTTCATGGTGTCAGAATGGTATCGATTTCACTTTATTCCAAATCCACTATAAAGCGCCACGGCTTATAAACAAAACCATATTATTGGTAATAGAATTAAAGGATTAGTTTGTTTGGTTTATTTCCTCGACGATTTAATGGTTTTCCATGAATTTATCAGAATTTAAAATTCTAAATTTATGCTATTCTTGAGGTATAGTTTAGGCTTCTGCATATTGAAGTATAATGGATTTGCTTATAATTTTCTTTGGGCTTCTCCCTTCAAATAACTATACAATATTAGATATCTTTTTGCTTTCAGCGAGACAATTTTTATGAATACTGTACATCTATTTGATAAGCGTAGTAGGTCTCCTAAACATAAATGCAGTTAGAAGACCTACGATGGGTATTATAAATTATTGTCATACATTATCTGGCTACAAAAATTTGAAACTTGAAAGTGCAATCAAAATATTTGCCTAACTTCTAGACAAATACTTTATCGCTAGTCTCTCACAATATAATGATTGAAACTAAGAACCAAGGAACCATTTATAAATCAGATAGCAGATCCTTTTATTGATATTTAAGAGATAACTTAGCAAAGGAATCGTACAAATGTACCGAATATAAAATGAAACTAACTTTTAGGGATGAAAACGTAGTTCATAGTTCACATTGAAAGAAGAATCGAATCTTATCATTTTTTTATACAAGCTGAGAGTAAGGATATAGCACATTAAAATAATGGGAAACATTTGTGACCCCAGCTCTAGACTCCATTTACTGTATTTGACGGTTATTACTCATTACTGTGATCCATTGACCTGGATCGTCGAAAGTTGTATTAAGTGAAGGAACTAATAGAGCGAAATGAAGCAGAAGGGAGATCAGTGACATCTATCGGCCTATATTTAAAATTTGAATAATTTATACTGTTATTTTCGGATTCATTAAATGTTACTTTCTAGATAACAAAATTAGAACATATCTATATAATACAGTGATTTAATTCCTATAATATTTATCCAATCTTATGATAACATTTTAAGAGCTTATTTTTTTTGCTTTATTATGGTAAGTACATGCAATTCAAAATATAAATTATCTCCGCCTCTTCTTATTATCTATATTTAATACTCTCACCTCCAACTTTACAAGCACTAGATACCAAATGATCACCAAATAAAAATTTTTCTTCCATTATTTGCACAATCACATAACAAATGACAAAAAATCGATTTCGCTTATGCTAATCAAAGTTATTTTCTTATAAGTATTTGGAAGGATTCGCCTATTTAAGTTTATTTTTAAACTCAAACATCTACAAAACATTAACTCAACAGAATTTCATGGGAGGGAAAATGGATTTGGGAAAAATCAATATTTCATCATTCTTATAAAAATGTTTTGCTTGGGATCGCGCAGAAAATATTTTTTGGAAGGAAATTTAAGAGATCATCATTACTGTCTTAGCAGAGAAAAAGCGAATTCCCTCGTATAAATAGCTCGAGCTAATTCTTCCCGTCTGTTTGATGTTTCATCAAAACAAATTTTTTTCAAATTGAAACGTCATAACTGATTTATTTTCAGAATGAGAGTTTATTGAATAGCAAATGTGAATAAATAAATAAGTAATGAGCTATTTCCAATATTTATTTGTGTTAATTCCTAAAGTCGCTCTTTTCATAAAATAAATGTACCTGTGGATTTCTTTCAGTTTTAAGCTTAAAAATGCAGATTAAAAACAATGTATTGTAATAAATATGCATTTATAATAACTGAATAAATTTAAGAGATCGTCATAACTGTCTAATAGAGAAAAAGCGAACTTGAATAAAAAGTCCAATAAAGCATTCGGAATTCGAAATATTCCAAAGCTCTAAATTCTGTAGACAGTGGCAGCAGATAATTTGGGTATTTTAGTTATTCCTATGCATTTAACTGTAATTCTTCTTTGCTATAATTTCGTACAATATTTTACATTGTTTTTATAATTTATATACATTTTATTTATATATTAAAAAACTATCACTCATTGTGGTATCGTATAACACTCCCACTTCATTCACCATTTTAACTACCTTACTTTAAGAAATAGTCTTCTTCCTTCAAAATAATTTTTATCTACATAATCGTGTCTTTACTAACCCCGAATTTTCTTACTCCCTCCTTTCATTTTACTCCACATCACATTCTCCTTAACATTTCCCCTTATCACTTATTATCAGAATAATGTCACCTGAAATTTACCTGATCACCACATACATTCACCTCACTAATTCTTATACTATATTTATGTGAATTTGCCTTGTATATTATTATTATTATTATTATTATTATTATTATTATTATTATTATTATTAT
>JAHWFO010002284.1:6026350-6159222 GCA_023313115.1 Rhysida immarginata
ATTATTATTATTATTATTATTATTATTATTATTATTATTATTATTATATTAATTTTATTGCATTGCAAGGATAATGCAGAATAGGCCCAAGATGCAAAACAAAATAAAAATAAACGTAACTAAAAAAAAATAAAAAAATAAAATTAAAATTTACAAAATGCAAATTATAAATCCCGTATGGATTACTTATTAGTGAGTAGTTCTGCTGATCACATAACGTCAAATTTTCATCTTTACAACACAGCCTGCTGACGAACAGTAAGGTAGACAATTCCAAATTTTCAACACATTATATGGGAAACTATTACGAATCATATTCGAAATATTAAAAGTTAATTGAAATTTTCGAATTTTTCTATCACGTCACGTTTCCAAATTATGCACATAGAGACTTCAATATTAAAGTAATGAGGGTGAAGAGAAGTGACTGCAATGTTAAATTACCCATATTTTGGCCACAAGGAAATTTATCAGGCCCTAAACTCTGAATAATTTAAAAGTGTTTCATTGAAAAATCAGAAATCTGTGGTTGATAGAAAAAAAAACAAACTAAGGTCAGATACGGATTTAGCATAAAAAAACGTATAAGAATCATCTCTTAACGTTAAAGATGGTTTTAAAAAGTTGGCCTATGCTATATTTAAGTCAACATAGAACACGAATGCATCTATTATAAGCTAACTGAAGTTATTTTTTAAATCGTTTTATTGACAATTGTTTCATTAATAACAATATTAGATTCTTTAACGATATCAAATCATTTGCCAATTAATTTCTTGTAGTAATATGTTTATTTTTTGTATGATTTGGCAATTTAGTAAATTCTTTTTGCCCTCTTTGTATGCAGTGTATATTTTGATTGCTTCCATAATATTAATTTCCAGAATATCTTCTATTGTCCTATAGCCGTGTCTAGTTGCATTTATACGTTTGGCATATGCTAATGCATCTTAAATTTTATTGCTCGCATGTGTTCGTTCAATCGCATTCTGAACTTTCTAGTCGTCATTCCAAAGTAATAAAATTTCACATGTCCCATAATTAATTTTAATAATCCTTTATTTTGAAACAGGTCTTTGTGTGTTAGTTTAAGCCATCTTTTTATGATTGCAGTCAATTATTAAACTATAGATTCCAAAACCGTTTCTTCCATTACATGCAGTATTTATAATGCTGCAATCGCTACCTGTGTCATGTTCGTTTCTCAAATAGAATTCATCACATCACTGGAATGGCTGTATTATTCCACCGCATACACCCATTAAGGCATTCCACAAATAATGATTGTAACTGAAGTCACTTGCGAGTTATGAATTTTCGTCCAAATCGATGGGGTATTCATTATCAATCATAAAGAAAATTTGGCCAATGTTAGTAATAATTACAACTGCCACGTCGTTAACTGATACTCGACAACGGGTCCTCGTCCGTGTAATGAGACAAGGGGAAGAACAAGGGACTTGCCATCCATTGACGATCAATATTTGGTACTAAATGCTTGATTATTCAGTAATTTATTCGAAATGGATTGCAAATGTTACAATTTAATTACACACCCTTTAATGCAACCGCATTGGCAGCTGCTCAATTTGTAAACTCATCCCCAGTGCCACGCACCATACACCGACGGCTGGCGGTTGTCATTTTCGGCATTGTCGAGCTCCTCTTGTCGTTTGCCTACCAACCGACTAACGAACCCAACAACACCCCCCCCCCCCTACTTACAAAGAACTCCACCCATTCTGATTCCCAATTGCTCGAACTCATCTCGGAGCTCACGTCAGGTTTGTTTTTTTTTAAGAGATGAATTTGTTATAGCCTATTGCAAAATGTAGAATTAGTCTCTTTGAAAGTTTACTTAATTCCATAAAATTATTTAATAAAGACACAAAACCTCTTGTCCACGAAATGCGTATAACAAATTTTTGTGGACAAGATGTTTTGTGTCTTTTATTATATCACTAGCCATAGTAAACTCGCTTTTCTCAACATAAAATTATTATTTAGAATACAGGTTTAATTTACTGAGAACCATTGATTTTCAGCACGGTTAAATGAATAGAAAAATTCAAAAGCTATACAAATTCTAAACTTTCTGAACATTAAACTTATTTATATATTCAAGTCAATAATCATAGTTAGTTATCAACAACTTGTTCCTTTCCTTCTTCCATAAATCAATTTGCTAATAAATGTGTATTTTCAATTGCTGATATGTATAATTGCAGTTGATATTATGGATCGACTTAACCTTATCCAGCAATCCCTACAAATTCATTTTGAATAGTTTTGCCTTTCTAGGTGAAATTTTTACATATTGGATCAAGTACATACAATTCAGACTAATAATATCAATTTTCCCCAGTTTCATACAAAAGACGTTTTTTTTTTGCTGTTGTTAATGGTGTACAATAAAATTATGGATACATATTAATAGAATTAACAGGGTATATGAAGAGATACTGCATTTTGATGCATATTAATTGTCAACTGCAGTAATAAGGTACAATTCAGTATCTTCAATGCTAGTTGGGATCTCCAAATGTTATTTTATTTATTTTTATTTTATTTTAAGTAGTAAGTATAATGTACTACGCAGGAGGCCGTATGGTCAAAGACCGACATGTTAGGCCCCTGCTGGCACTATAAACAGAAACCAATATAAAATTGACTTAATAATAATACAAGATAATATTGATTACAGGAAAAAAGAGAAAAAACAAAGCAAGAACATACAAATTACATAACAATCGTTAGTGATTTAGCTTAAACTGCTAAATAAAAACAAACCACATAGATTAATTTAAACTATATATATAGCGTAAACTGAAAAACAACAAAACATAATCATGAATAACCAAATCAACCGAGGCATTGTCATAAAATATAACCTTAATTTGGAGAAAAAAATAATAACATCTATATATATATTTTGGTATGTCCGTCAGTCTGTCAGTCAGTCAGTCTGTCTGTCATGAATGGAAAATACGCACTTTTCATTGGCAAGTGAAACAAGTGACGCGAGTGACGCAACAAAAGTAAGTGATGCAACAAAGTAAATGACGCAGCAAAGTAAACAATTAAAAATCTCTTTTCTTTTTAACAATAATAATATAACACATAAAACAGTGTTGATTAATATTAATTAAACTGCTTTATCACGCAATGTCTTAAATTAAACTGCTTTATCACGAATTTCGTTAAAATTTTCAAAGTTTTAAATTCGGAGTTTTCATTGGCTCTTCAGACCAGTGACCAATAATAAGTCGTTAATAATACTACTTCAATTCTACGTGTGGGAGATTCGAAAAATAGCTCAATAACTGTTTGATGCATGTAATAACTAATTCTAAATGAATATCTATTAATAATGGTTCTTAATGAACAGGGTTATGGCGCCGACGAAGCGAAAATTTCAAACAATCGCGGAGCCTCCGCCTCGGAGGTCGAAGAAGCCTTTGCGAGTCCAACGGAGTATGAAAGCCGACAGGACCGAAAAAGGCGTTCGGTTACGCGTCAAAGGGGCCGACATAAAGCGCGTGTACGCAATGCAGCTGCTCAAGTCGGAAGATGAACATGTTTCGGATTGTCAACGCAATTTGCTTCAACAACGAAGCAGCAAAGCCCAGATACACGAAGCTGTTGCAAATATCGAAGATATCCAGCCTTGAACTTGATTGGCCACTTGGCTGCTGTATGTTCTCACTGGAAAAAGTGCCGGCGACTGTTCGATTGGAAGGCAAAATTGCCCTGGCAACGGCAACGAGTGGAATTGCAGCACTTCAATTAATGGTCGGGCGAACGGCACATTCAATGTTCAAGCTAGACCTGATCTAAATGTAACTTTTTCTGTAATACTCCCATTCAATTGCAGCATGCAGAATTGCTATGTAAAGGCAGATTCTGGGCAGATTTAGAAATTACTAAATATATTTCTTTTCGTATAATCTATGGGTGTTTAACATTGCTTATTGCCTCTGCTCGGTTGCACCGGGCACAACCAACGCCTCCTACATGTATAAAGAAAGCCTCCGCACTGAAACGTCATACATTGTTACATCATCATACTTCGTCCTTTGTTAACCGCATTTCTACCAATAATAAGCTCTAAATTTGGTCGACTTATGATGATGTAACAATTTATGACGTTTCAGTGCCGAGGCTTTCTTTATAATAAAAAAATCACTTACATTTTTGCAATGATGCTATTTTGGCGCGTTGGTTACATGGCGCGTTTCGACAACCTTGCTATTGTGGGTCCGAATCCTTCAGAATACACTTTTTAAACAGAAACAACTTTGTTTCCCGTCTTGGTTTTGCCTTGACAAGCTCGGCGAAGACGGGAAGGTGCGATTTTTTTTATACCATATGTTTCAAAAGTTCCCGATCGTAGAAGATGACTTTCCCTGCATGCCGTACTGTTGTGCAAGTATACTAAGGGCTGGTAGACAGGAGCCAATGTCTCTCAACCTCTTTTTTTCAATTAATAGGTGCTCCCAGTCGTTACGAATCCCGCTCTTTATTTTACATAAATGCAAATACGCGAATATGAGAGTGAAATAAAAGGTTAAAGTAAAAAATAGAAATTTTATTTATAAAACCTACGGTATACGGTATTAAGCTTATACCGGTACAGTAACAGTTTAAAAAGCGTGTATTGAGTGAAAGCAAACAAATAAAATACAGTATGCAAGAACCATAAGAGATGGTTCTCCTTTGGTGTAACCTACATGTTCCGTTCCTTTGGGAATGTAAAAATAAAATAAATACATTTGAGAAACTTTTCCACTATGTAAAACTGATTTTATGTAATTTATTTCAGCACATGGTTTATTTTAGTTGTTGGCCAAACATTACTGCTGCTGTCATAGGTTAGGCTTTCCCTACATACAGAAGAGGCAGTTCGGGAACTTTTGAAACACACGGTATATGTCCGTCTTCACCGAGCTTCAACATTTACGTGACGAATTTGAAGATCGTAAGCATAAGACGGGTGGTTTGAGCATTGTTTTTCGACGGCACAGAAATATGCCACCCTTGCGTTCCGTACGGAAACATAAGCACGTAGTGCAGAGGATCAAATCAAGGGTGATTTTCTAAAAACCGACGAACTCTACTTTCTGAGCGCTGGCGCAAAATAGTATCACGATATGCACTGATTCCCTGCCAGATAAAAAAACACAACAACGTCCGAAGTTGTCGGTAAATTGTAGAATCGACGGTCATTACGTTGAATGTTTTGAGTATTAAACAATACACCAGACAATTCCGAATAATCATGTTCAATACAAGCTACAATACTCAGCGGGGATAACGCAGGCAATTCGTTTTAATACCAAGAATACCGTTACACACGACTGATCATTTTGTAGTTCAAATGTCGACGATCTTCCGTTCTCCCATCTTATGCAATGACAATTAACAAGTCCCGGGATCAAACCTTAAACAACATTGGTATATACCTAGAGTAGATAGATACTGATAGACCGCCTTCGTTTTGCCTTGAAAAGCTCGGCGTAGACGGGCATCTCAGCTAGTTACAAGACATAAATATATAAGTTAAACAAAACAAGTATAAGTATCATTACAAAGAAATGAGGTACGCATCTCTACGTTAATAATAACTAAAGAAAACAGTACTAATAGTAGGGAATCTTAAAAGGATATGCTACATTTCGGATGTAGAAATAGTGTTACTTAGCACAAATCTTCTGAGAAGATGCCTGAAACAATTATAGGGCGCAGCCATACGTATTGAAATAGGTAACTGAGTCCAATTTTTGACACCACTATAAGAAATACATCTTAAACGATATTCGGTCTTAGCAAAAGGTAAATCTAATTCCTTAACATAGCGTGTATTATATGCATGTTGGTCACCTTTCGTGTATTATATGCATGGAATAGGGGTTAATATGTTAAGTAAAGAGTTAGTAATTTTATACATAAAAACACATGTTTGTATTTGATAAATTTGAGTAACAGTAGGGATATGCAAGGAGGAGAAATGGTGAGTAACAGAGGCAGATTTAGGCAATTTGAGTAAGACTCGCAGGAACCATTTTTTGTAATTTACAAATACGCGGCAAATTATAATTGGTAGTTGATCCCCAGAAGATAATTCCGTAGCAAAGAAGTGAACGAATCCGTAGCAAAGAATTGAATGAGTGATATAAAAGCGATAGTATCTTATTTGGTAGAAATTGAAGCCTGGAAATCAATCCTAATTTCATGTTCAATTTAGTCATTAAAGTATTAATATGATGGTTCCAAGATAAATCATGGGAAAGTAATAGACCAGGATAACATAAAGAAGTTGTGCAAGATATAAGTTGATTACCATAGAATATAGGCGGAGTACCGTAATAGGATATTACATTTGTTCCTCTGATAAAAAAACATAAGTTTAGTTTGTCGGTATTAACTATTAAGAAATTAGTGTCATTCCACTTTTGGAATAATGGCTTGAAAAATAAATTCAATATTTTCTCGTATTTTTGTAACAGTTTCACTTCCGTAACTTTCAAAACTCCTACAAAAACCCTTATATAAACGGATTATAAACTCTTTATAAAACTTAGAGATAATTATTTCCAATCTTTAGGGCCAAAAACATAAAAAAAATTCTGACAAAAAGAGGTGCCATTAGAATGAACTACGAAAAGAGAAGCAAACTTTTTCACAGCGATAAAACTTTGACTGTTTTGTTGTCTAAGCGAAAGAACTAAATAGAAGAGTGAAGTTTCTTGTAAAATTCCACCTGGGAAAACGAGCTATTTCGACATTTCCAAGGAAAATATCAAAGGGAAAAAAAATGAAGCGGCTACATGAAATCGTCCCTGCATTCTTGCTCTCTCACCCTAAGAAAAAAAAATTGAACTCCATTTTTATTTCGTGCAAGAAGCAGACAAAAAAAAAAGAAAGAAAGGAAACAAGTAGAAGACAATCACACACTTTTTAGAAAGCAGAGAAAGAATTCGGTTTGTTTGTTAGAATGAAAGTTCTTTATTTTTTCCTCTTCCAACAAAAGCGAACGTTAAGATAATGAAAATTGAGCAATCCGGTCCTGATGCTACAAGCAAATCTCGTGAACTCTATGTAACGCCATTTTTAAAAATATCTTTTGAGGTATTCTTTTCTAAAAAGGAAAGAATTAATTCACATAAATAGCATTTTGTGTTTAAAATTTAATATTATTTACTGAAGTTAAAATTTTCTAATATTGTTGTTGTGGTTTTGGAAAGGTCAAGCTCAAATCAGAAAGCCAAAGGTGAATCTAAAATAGGTCAAACCTAAGAGACCCAAATGAAGGGAAGCGAAAATTTATATGCTAATGGAAATATTACTATATGGATGTAGGAATTTCCAAAAATATAACATGTTTATATTCTGAGAACCGGGAACCACTGTGGATAACGACATAATGACCGATGAAGAAAACTCTTGTCCACAAAAGAATATTTTATTTAAAATTTCCTTATTTAAAATATTCTTTTGTGGACAAGAGTTTTCTTCATCAGTGATTATGTTTATATTCTGTCCAAAGAAAGAAAACTCGGTCAAGTTATCTAATAACCCATTCAGAGGTGTTCTCGGGCATCATCTAAATAAGTTTTCAGAAGAGGGGAAAACGCTTTATCTCAAATGCCATAAACTTTCAGCTGCTCAAGTGATCCTAAATCGCCCTGATTGGCTAATCTTGAATTTCCCGGCCTTGACATAGTTTTTTCTTTTGTTGGACAGAGTATAGGATTGTGCCTTCTGGAGGATTTTGTGTACGAGTCGGTTCATATTCAAGGTTGTTAGGCTTTACAGTAATAGGTGTGAAATAACTCCTCAAAGGCATATTTTTTTACATGCAAGATCTGTATATCTAGTGATTATGTCTGAGTATGTATTTTTTTGCAAATTATATGTACTGGGGACGTAAATATCAATTACATAGGTGATGACTGTCTGAATAGTCAAAATATACTTTTATGTGTTGCATTATAATTATCTAAGAGAGTGTCTGGGATATACGCATTTATAGTATGGTAAATATCGTATATCTTTACAAGCTATTGATATACAATGTTGGCAACCTGATTATGTCTTGGAAATGCAGTTATACGATTAAGCAAGAATATTCAATCTATTATTATTGTTATCAGAGCATCCAAAGTAAGATAAATTACACTGGGCAACAAATTTTCAAAACTTTTTTGCCTCCGATATGAAAATAACAATTTCTTAACGAATTGAATGTGCTGAACACGAATATGACTGTGAAAATGCAAAATTGGCTCTAGTTTTTTTGTAATCTGCAAAAACAATTGTGTACATAATAAAATGACTACCAATAGCTCTGGTCAACAACATTTTTGGGAAGATAGGTGTTCTAGACTAATTTGAGCGTGCTGATTCCAAATCTGAATTCCAAATTTCCCTATCACGTCAAGATCTCGAGTTATAAAAATAGTTTAAATTTTAATGGTAGCCATTGTTTAAATTTGACATCAGGAGACTGTTTTACACCACTGAAACTTAACATCCTGACGTGATAGAAAAATTTGGAGTTCAGATATGGAATCAGCACACTCAAATTAGTCCAGAAAACCTACGTTTGTCAAAGTTGCAGTTCTACTGGATAAATATACATGTTGAAACGTAGAAAATGAACTATATTAAATATCTCAAAAACACGAGCCAATTTGAAAAAACTGATCTCATATTCGGAATCAGTGCAACAAATTTACCATAAAATGACTTTTAAATGATTGAAGGCAAAATGTGTGTTGACCAGTGTTATATTAAAATAGTTATAAATCATTGACCCCCCTTTTTTTGTTTACACACAGCTTAACCTTGCTGTAAAATTCTATCATGTGATTAAGAGTTTAGCAAGTTGTAATCCATTATTTCTTTCCTTATATTCCGGCATATTATTCAAATTATTGGCAGCAGTGTATTGAAATTTATTGGTTACCCGTTGGGAAATTATATTCCCCAGATTATCAAAATTTGAAACTAATATCTCAACCTAACTAAGAAATAAATTAAAATTTATCATTTATGTTTATTCGCGCGAATAAATATTTTACAATTTAAAACCAAATGAATAAATGGCATCGAAATAAGAGAAAAAGTATAATTTTGATATAATTACTCATAAAATGTCTCCTTGGTTAACGTCAAAATAAAAAACAGTACTTTACAATAAGTTACCGCTAAATGCCTTAGTCTCAACGTTTTGGTATCTTATTATATATTCCAGATGTTTCTATTTTAAAATGTTGCTATTATTAGCAGTCGTTTTTTATCCATTTGTCATTATAAGACATAGGGTGAGTATTACACTGTACAAAATGAAAAATATCCTTTAGATGAAAATATGTGTTTCTTGTATATTTTTGGCTCAAAATAACGAATCTGTAATTATTTTTTGTTTATCACGCACCATTTTCCAAAAAATCCACATTTTAGCTTTTTACGTATCTATATTATAACACTTATAGAAGCGACCAGTTCCTCATTCTGAAGATCTTCCTATACCTACAGCTCCAGATAAATGTACTGTTGATTCAGAGGAAGACATCTCCGATGACCCAAACCATCAAGATTCTGACTTTCAACCATCTACATCTATGACATGTTCACATCATGAAATTACACAGGCAGTGATTAACGATGGAATGGAAATATGCTAGCTAAATATTGCTGGTCTGTTATCAGGGACCCAGCAACAGATGCCTACAAGAGGAAACGGCCAAAAATCATTTTAGTGTTTGTGTTTTCTATAATCAAGCATCTGGTACATTTCTCTGAGAAGTGGGTCTCCGATAAAAACGGTACATGATGGAATATTTTGGTTTTGATATATGAATCAAACACCTTTTGTTTACACGCTCACATGGTTTCATCTAAAGGACAGAAAAAAAAACTAGAAATTTGTTGTATAGTATTATCTGACAAGACCATATTTTCCTTAATCCGCCTTTAAATATTATTTATAGCAAAATATGTAAGTTTTAAGTAATTCAATACCCAGAGATGAACACATTAATTTAATGCAAATACGCCCCAATCAATTCTTCTTTTTGATTTCAAATTGATCACCGATTCCTGTATATGAGAGTTCTCCTTAATGATGTCATTAAAAAAGACAATCGGTTTGAACGAATAATTAAATTTTCAATGTGAGCTTTTCAAAGTTAAGTTTGTTTCCCGATAAAACTCCTGGTCATGTACTATCGATTCAAAGTATATCGTTCTTTCGGCTTTTTTAATTTCATGTACTCAATAAGATTTGCATAGCATTCATTCATTCATTAATTTCATGTAATCATTTAATGTATTGAATATCTTATTACCCACGTAGGTTGTTGGATAGATAAATTTTCTCACCGTAAATTCTCAGGAGTGTACCTGTTGGTTATGTTCAAACAATTTTTCAAACAAAATTTTCAAAAACTGATATTTTTGAAGAAAGTGAAAACAAAAGGAGTCTCAGATATTTCCTTGAGTTGATTGGAAAACATTATAAAAATATATTTCTACAGATTTGTATAATAATATAAAAAAGATTGATTGGCTTCTCATTAACTCAACTCTATGGTTAGACATTTTAAAGTTTTTTTTGTTTTTTTTTGCTTGTAACCTAATCCAAGTTCGAAGACCTAAAAACTGCAATATTTGAACATCTTAGGCAGATGAAGCTAATGAGAGAAATTGTGCATAAATCTTATAACTTGGCATTAATAGTTGCGAGAGAAAATTGATTAATTAAAACAACTTATTCTACTTTAACATATAATTTTAAGGTATATAAATAAAGGTAGCTTTTCCGTTTTATTCAACTTTTACATGAGCTTACGTTTTAGGCATTATTCTATTTGAATGTTGTTTACCTTTTCAACAGTCTGATGGCACCGGTTCACCTGTGAGCAGCGCTACATTCTTAAGAAAAGATGATGAAAAAAGGACAGTGCAAGTTATTTTTGACCGATAGAATGAACTTCCTTACACTTTTGTAAAATTTTCTGTTGGAATAGAATTAGTAAGCCGGAGTTTCTTTAATATAGATTATGTAATTAAAATAATCATGTTGTTTTAAGTCAGATTGGTGCTACTCCTTCAACCTAGACTTTTACCGTTTACTAGAAAAGACCAATTGAATAATTTAACGTGTACAAGGCAAAATTTATTCAGTGTATGATATAAGAGATACGCGGTTTAGCCTGTAGCCTGACCATGGTAGGAAGGAAAGCATGAATAATGGGAAGAACCTTTAATGTCGTGACCTGCTCTAAACCCATCACCAAGAATACACTATATGATCAAAAATATCCGGACACCCCTCACAGATCATCGATTGGCCCAATGTCACATGATAATGACTTGCACATCATTTAAATAGCTTCCCACACCTTCAGACACAACTCTGCTTGGACATTGGCAAGAATGGGTCGTTCGGCAGAGCTCAGTGAGTTCCAACGTGGAACCATCGTTGGATGTCACCTATGCGGCAAGTCCGTGCGTGACATTTCCAGCCTTCTTCAGATACCCAAGTCAACAGTAGGCGATGTCATTATGAAATGGAAGACCCGGGGATCAACAACAGTTCAACAACGAACCGGTAGACCCAAGAAACTAACGGACAGAGACCGTCGAGTGCTTCATCGTGTCACCCGCAGCAACCGGAAGTCCTCGGCGGAAAAAATTGCCACAGAGTTTCGAAACGCCTCTGCAAATGATGCCAGTACCATGACAATTCGTCGGGAACTGCACACGATGGGATTCCATGGCCGTGCTGCTGCCCACAAGCCCCACATCAGCAGGGTCAACGCCAAGCGACGTCTGGAGTGGTGCAAAGCCCACAGAAACTGGACAATGGACCAATGGAAACGTGTAATGTGGACAGACGAATCTCGCTACACACTCTGGCAATCCGATGGACGAGTTTGGGTTTGGCGCATACCTGGAGAACGCTTCTTACCTGAGTGCACAGAGCCCACAGTCAAGTTCGGAGGAGGAGGAATCATGGTGTGGGCCTCATTTTCATGGTACGGACTGGGCCAGCTCGTTCCTGTGCAAGGAATCATGAACTCCGACCGTTATCTGAATGTTTTGGACAACTGTGCACTTCCAACGTCGTGGCAATTTTTCGGAAACGGGCCATTTCTCTACCAACACGACAATGCTCCGTGCCACAAAGCGAGGCGTGTACAGCAGTGGTTTGCGGACTCAGGGGTCGAAGAAATGGGTTGGCCGGCACAAAGTCCCGACCTCAATCCTATAGAGTCTGTGGGATGAATTGGAAAGACGCTTGCGGGCCAGATCACATCGGCCAACTTCTGTACCCGAACTGATTCTCGCTCTTCGGGAGGAATGAAGGAACATTCCGGAAAGTACCTACCAACATTTGGTGGAAAGTCTTCCCCGAAGGGTGGAAGCTGTGATTCGGGCAAAGGGATGTGCAACGCCCTATTGATTTCCATGAAATCGTGGCTAGAGCGCAAACGTGCATGTGTCCGGATATTTGTGATCATATAGTGTACGAGTCATACTTCAAAATGAAAATGTAACAAAAGTATAGGATTCGAAACTAGTTTGTCGATGGGCGTAAATTATTAAGGAATAGAAAAATGAAAGCGTTAACTGAAAGTCATTATTTATGAAAAATATTAAGCTCCACCAAAACCGCATATCATCAAACTTTTAAATAATTTAAAATCTTGGGAAAGAAAGTAAGCAAACCATTTTTTTTCTATTTATTTAATATAATGCCAGCGACGACTTCGTCTTTTCTAAAAGGGCAAATATCTAGTAAAGTTTCCGTCTATTTACAAAGCATTCGGAAACCCCTTCTCAATTACCCACAATGCAATTTGAATGCATCACCAAGTGAAATGATTAAAAAATTTTAAATTTTTACGCCCGAAAACAAGAGGTAATAGGCAGGAATATTATTTTTGAATTCTCTTCTCCCGTCCGCCCATCTTTTGTCCGCGTTTCCATCTTTGGTTCCACCATCGGAGAGTGATGGCCATTCATTCGAGTGCGCTCGTGAAACGACTAATTGATTGCTATTATTTCGGTTTGATCTCTCGAATTAATTGCCTTGCTTCAATTTTAATGGTTAATTACACAATTATTATCAAAGGGAATCGCTCGGCGAATTCACTTCGTCATTACGTGGAGCTTCTTTCTCTTTTTTTTGGGGGGGGGGTAGATTATAAACGCAGTCGAATTTCCATTTCACGTATCTGTTTAGTCTGGAGACACGAATGATGAGATTCCGAAACAAAGAGAAAATAATATCCTAAAAAAACTTTTAAAAATGGGTTGTTTGATAAACTTGGAGACAAAATGAATTGATCGAGGATAAATTTTGCCTTTAATGCTTCATACCTCGATAGAAATCAAATTAAACTCCAATGCGAATATCGCGGTTTTGCATAACATTAAGGATAACTTTATAGCGACAGATCATGGATTAGCAATATAATACCCTGAAAAATCATCCAACCATAAGCGGATTTAGGTTTTCTGTAGAACGAGATAATAAGCATTTTTCACAAATATTACTATATACAGGATTAAAATTAAAATCCTACCATCCATTGACATCATTTAATTAAACTCCAACCAGAGGTTAATTGGCCAATATTATTAAGACGTCAACTGATGAAAAGCTTCATTTTAACTTATCCAATGTGCTTAGAATAAATTTCGATAATCTGAACTTCACTGGGATTAAATTTATTTATTTACAGTTTTTTTCATTTCTCTAAGTTCCTTGCGAATACGAGACTTGAATCTTGAGACTTGAAAAGATTTAATACTATGACCCAGTAATTTCCGTACGGAGACTATATCTAAAATATTTGATTTAATAAATAATTAATTGCATATTTGAATTTAATATTGCCTAGAATTCGAGTCTTCCGAAACAAATATAATACTGAATGAATTAATTGAATTATCTATACCTTAAATAAATATTTATAAGGCAAAACAATGAAATTACGCCAATTATCAGTTATAGACATGCATAAAAGCATGCTCACGATTCTTCCCCAAGATTCTGCCGACATGGATTAAAATTAATTATTTATTTACTATTTATTTGAAAAAAATCAAGAAATGAATATCTATGATGGGTTTTTAAATTGCCCATTTCTGATTGCCGAGCCAATGTTGTTCAGAAAATGAGATGAAACGGGATTTGGGATGCACTCAAGCACATCGTTTAATGTGATCAACATCAAACAGTCCACGATCAAAGAGAACGCGCCCGAAGGCATTAATTGCGGACGAAAATAATTAAAAAAGAATTTTTAAATATTTATCAAGCCGTAATCACTTCGAAATATGGGTGCAAAACTCCCGTAATTTCATTAATATTTTCCTAACCGGATTACTGTGATAATTGCTTCAACATCCATATGTCAGAAAAAATTTTTTAATATATTTTTGGTCACGTAACCAATATGTGTGCACGGCAAGCTTGACTAAATAAGCAGGAATTGTTATTTGATTGCAAATTTCTAGAAAAGTGTTCTATGATATCTAATTATGTGACTTGCAATTGGGCTGGTAAATATAGGGTGCCCTAAAAAAGACCTAAAAAGGGAAGAGCAGGTAACCGTAACCGCTATTAAAGTTATTCTTGCAGGAGATTAATATGTAAGGTGAGGAATTTGTTTTGGTATGTTTCCTTGTTTTGCGGACCGATATTTTCGGACTGCGCCTAATGAAATTCTTAACGCCTACACGTTTGGTCCGTCATAGCAGATCGCGGACGTCCAACGATGCCCGCCGATTCACCCGCCAATTCATTTGAATACAGTAAAAGGGTTGTACACGAGTCGGTAGTGTTGCGGATGAGTTAATGTATACCTAATGTAGAGATTGTTGCAAATTCCTCGAGAAATGTAGGAGCGTTAATTTCTTCTGAACCATTGCATGTTGCCTTGTTTTTCAAGTAAAACCTGTACAGGACGCTCAAATCATGACTGTACCCGTGCTTTGGTAGAAAACAGTGTGTAGGACAAACCACAGGGCATATTTACTTTCATTAGCAGTCCAGGATTTGTACTTATTGCACCACTATTTATTTCGTGTAACCTTCATCTAGATTTTGACTGGATTGGCCATGAATATTGTTTAAGGAAGCTTTACACTCTGCCCTGCTTAAATTATCTAGTTACCTATCTTCATGTACCCTACATGAAAATGATGCAGGCAGTAAAATGTCAGACCATCCTTTGCTTCAATGACTGCTGCACAAAATGTCATTAAAATGTTAGACCATCCTTTGAACAATGACTTTTATGGTTTCCTAGGACGTTTTGTTGGTTAGAAAACAGTATAGAATGCAACATGACAAGGAAGGCTGTCGATAAGTTTCTTTTTTACACTCTTTTGGCGGGACACTTAGCCACTCGGCCTTTAAACAATTCAGTAAGTAATGACAATTCAGTGACTGGTGACTCTGCAGTACATCATACATCAGTTTAAACGGGTTTAAATCCAGATTCTGGAAAGTCCATGGCTGCAGCTTGATGTCAGCATGAGTGTTGTCTTGCTTGAGAAAGCAGTCTTGTGCATTGCCAAAAAAAAACTCTTCCATCATTCCCGGAAGGTGATTTTCCATTATCTCTTGTTAACTTGGGGCATTACGCCGTATGTCATCACTAGTTAAAAGCCCCACGCTTGCGGAACTACTTCAATGTGGGCCGAGTCTTTCTTGATTGTATTTCTCTTTTGATCGCCTTCAGATCGTCAAATAGAGTAAAACGGTTTTCATTATTTCACAAAAATTTTGCTAAGACTTTAGCCCATCAGTTACGGTCGATGAACAGACGCCTAGGATCACTGTAAAAGCAACACTGATGTTCTGAAGTGATTTTTGCTATTCTTTAGCACTACTCACGATAGAGTACATTGGTCTATTCAATATGACTCTAAGTCGCTCGGAAGATTTGCCGTCGTTATTGCACCTTTCTGTTTATCCTTTTTCACAACATCGTGCACAGTGGATCGAGGATGCCTGATCAAAACACTGATTTCGCTAACCTATGATTTCAATAATGTGGGACCCTATGATAACTCTTCTGAAAGTCGGACAACTTACGGCTTTTCTGTATCCTGGCTGACAGATCCAATGCAGTGTTAGTTGTTATATTTTTATTTCCAAAATGAAAGTGTGCATAATGGAAGTTGAAACCGAAATAAAATAGAGTGTCCGCATATTTTTGGCAAGGCGTGAATATTGATACTAACGGGTTTATGAAGACGGAAATTTAGCTCTGCAGCCACTTTTATGGTAGTTATCGCATTCTTAAATCTCATAATTCTTTATAGGACCCGCATGTTTTGATTGTTCAGCTTAGATTTCCATCCATTTGTGTTTAGCTGAATATTTTAACATTTAACAGTTATGCTGTTTATAACGTTGACACCGTAGCTTTCGAAACTCATAATAAGCCTGGATGCAATGGCTAGAAGGGGACCAGCAATTTTCCCGATTTGAAAGTCGATAATACGTAATCGCCAAAGCAATACGATGTTCACAGATGTACCGATGCCTACACATCTAAGAGTTAGTAGCATGGAAAACGAGGACGTTATTAACATCAGATACACCTAACATGGATATTTCCATTATTTTGTGTACCCGCTGTATCATATGAGATTAAATTCGGTATGAAATACAAGTTTGGGAATTGATAAAGACAAGACTTATCACGAAAACTGTCAAAGTTGTCGAAGTCATTTTATGAATATTTTACATCCTGAACGATTATATGACAGCCTTTTATACAAGAAAGAAAAACATGATTTGAAATTCCCTAAGTTTTTTAATCCTCTTTGATGCGCTAGAATAATTTACTTTTAAATGTTTTAGAGGTGAGTCACGAGCATAATCAGTGAATGGGGAAAATATATAATGAAGGGAAAAATATAATTGTAACACGAAAGAGGAGGCGTTTCCGAGCAATGTCAAATCCTTGAAAACGTGTAATTAAGTACCGATTTCCGCGTTTATATTCGTGGAACCTCAAAAGAAACAAGCAAATCTGTAATTCAGTGATTGGTAACAAACTATCTTAAATTACAATTGCAAATTTTACTTTGAACTTTAATGAAATTTAAGCTACTCTTTCTTTACATAATATTTGCAGTATATGACAGTTGTTTCTATTTTTTTTTTTTTTTTTTTGCAAAAATATTTGCAAGTCCTAATTGAATTAAAGAAAACTATCGACCAAAACATGTCTGACTTGCATTTTCATCTTCATTTTCCACTTACGGGAAAATCGTGACGAAATCGTGATAGCAATTAAAATTTTAAAATGGGGCCCTCATAATGTCTATTTAAAATACCGTCACGTACATCTCTTTATGAACACGTGTAGCAGATATGAAAAAACTAAATCATTCATGGTCTAAGATTCTTTCTCCCCGAATAATAACATCTATGTCAGGAAATCTTTTTTATTATTATTTCAGATAGGAAAAGAGATCAGGAAATTGCATGCGGAACTATGAAAAAAGTGAAAAAAAAAACCCGACTATCTTAGGGGGGGGGGGGGTGGGAGTTTTCTCTTTTAGAAAAAGAATGCTTATAAAAAAGGAAGCAAAAATATCTGAATTTAAGCTCAACTGACAAAACAAACACGAAAGACAATAACAACGGTAGGAAAAAAAATTATTCATTAACATGGTGGAGACGAGCCTAAAAAAATCAATGTCGAGGCAGATGTGAAATAGCAAAGGGGAAAAAAACAAATAAAAATGAGAATTAATTATTTAACGTGAGCACTTTTGGCGAGGTAAAACGAAGTTAAATGATAAGTTCTGCTGACAATAAATGTTCACTTTTATTTTTATTTTACAAAGTGCAATATTCGACTTCGTGGTCTTTCAAAGCATTTTCTCAAAAAAAACCAACATTTTTATATCCATTTCCTCTGCTCTTCCTCGTTTTTAACATTGAGCGCAAAAATTACTTTAAAAGCTGAAAAGCGTGTTAAAATAGAAGTTTGCCTCGCTTTTATTCATAAGTTTCGAGAAATCCGATTAAATAAAAAAAAAAGATTTCTCGATTCCTTTGTCGTGAGGGAAGAAAAATTCTCAAATGTCAAAATTATGCATAAAGTTATTTTGAAACGCTCCATTAATAAGAGTGGTAAGTGGTAAAAAGGCGCTTATTACTCTTCGGAGATCTTTGCTAATTTACGAACGAAAAAGGAAAATATTTTTCTCCGACAGGAGTTTGCGATAAATATTTTGAATGTTTTCGTACCAACAAAAACTTAATGGAAAATTCTTCACTTAAAGATCTTAATTTTCAAAATATTTTCACATAATTTAATGCCAAGCAAATTAGTTCCTGCTTAGTTTTTTTCACTTTCTTTCCATTCAGCAGAAATTCAAAAGAAATAAATGAGAGGTATTTAGAGAGAAAAAATTTCCATTCTTTACTATGAATTTTAAGAAAACACAATCATCGCATGACGTTCTTTATGCTTGAGTAAATCATATTTTCATTAACTTCTTAAAAATCAAATATACATTACAATACAAATACATTTATGCTGCTATCGAGAAATGTATTTTAAAATATATATTTTTATGTCTAACATTAATAAACAGTTGTATGTAAAAGCTTTATATATTGAATTTATCGGGTCGTGTTATGTAGTTTATTACCATCACGTTTGCGTCTTCAAAATAAAGCATGACCTGCGCAGTTAAATAAACATTGAATTCTAAATTACTTTAAGTTATCAAAAACATCCCGGCACCATATTTGAAACAATTTTTATGGCAATTACTAGTTAATCAATTAATACTTAATCGATCCTTCCCTCAACGTCATCCAAGAGGCGTTCTATGGGGTTAAGATGAGGATGCTGGGCGGCCCACAAACAATTCCCTTTTTTTTCAAGAAACCAGCCCTCAACTGCCCTGCAGTATGGCAAAAAGCTCGATCATGTTGGAATCAGAGACGACAATCATTACTGTAATATTGTCATTTTTTTCCTTCTTTTTTGCATAGACGAATTGTCCAGGACGTCGAGATACGCTTTAGAATTCAAGTTTTTCTTTAGTAAAGTAACCAATGATTGAGTACTATCCACGACAAACAGCTCCATACTATTAAAGGACATATTCCGAATTTAACAGTTGAAAGAGTATAATAAAAAAAAATCTCCAACTCTTGCCTAACTGCAATAAAACATGCCTATCAGCTTGGAAGAGTGAAAAGCATGACTGATCACTGTAAAGAATGGGTTTCCAATCGTTTGCAATCTAGGAAGAGCGGGAGGGTCCCCAGTTCAATCGTGACTTCACATTGACAGTAATGATGCAACTGCTTCACCATAATAATCCAGATGGTGTAACTCTTTGCTGATAGTTATGGTACTGACTGAGCCATCACAATTTCATTTCCTTTTTCGGCACGATGGAAACCGCACGGGTAGAAAGTGAAATTTTAAATCAATTTATAAATCTCTTATTCTGTCACATTATCTCAGTTAATGGAGCCGTTCTGAACGGTCATACTTCCATCTGTTCACAGCATCACTTACATAGGTTCCGTGTTGATAGTTGAGAACGATCGTTATTCCTCGGAGCGTTATATCATGCTTGGCTTGCATAGATAAAAGTGCATATTAGCTTGGCTAAGAACCATGTTTAAATAAGAGTCAAATATGAACGTGCACAGATAACATGTGGCATTTGCCATGATAAACGACATAGCCCGTTTCCACGAGATAGGAGCAAACAATGATTTGAACAATGTAAACACACCGTCGAAGGTTTGAGATTAGGATAGAATTACTCTAAAGATGATAGTGATTATATATTTGTTTATATTAAATTTTATTATTCTGTATAAACTGTTGATTATAAATAGAAGATAGCTTCCTTCACTAACACGATGCTTCTCCGCATTACACAAACTCGGCCTACAATAAAAGCTTTCAGGAAAAGAGTTGGAAATATAAAGAGTACAAATGAGAACCTTGTTTCCAAAAGGTATCAAATCCAAAAAAGCAAATTTTTCAGGAAACAATAAAAATTTCTGGTAAATACACAGATTTTGCTACAAAACTGAACATTTATTTATTCGCTGTTGTACCTTGGATGTGGTATCTTTTAACACACAGTATGTCACACAACATGTGCAACTAAGTTCCAGAAAGTACTGCCACATGCTATCCCAATTTTTAATTTTTTGGATTTGGTACCTTTTGGAAACAAAGTTATTTTACGGCTATCAAAATAAACCATTAAAGAATAAATATATTAACCGGGGGGAGGGGGGAGGAAAAATGCCGTGACCTGGATTCCGGGAACCACGTGTTATCGCGGACACGATACATGAAGGCTGTCTTCAAGCGTCCTGAAGACTATAAAGATAGGGGAGACACCCGGCTCGCAGATCTAAAATTTCTCCTTCGCAAACCATCAAAAAGCTGATGAAAAATCATATGAAGTAACTAACAGAGGCACCCGGCGTTGCCAGAGATAATTAGTTGTAGGTTAAACAGAACAACCTCATGAAGTTAAATAATAAATTTGTTTTCAGTAATTCTACAATTTCCGTCTATAGACGAAGCAGTTGTTCAGATGTTTCCGATGCCCGGATAACTTTTTCTCATCTCTGCCCAATACTCATTCATTTCTTCGCTGCATTTCGATAGATATGAATTATTGTTATAATCCTTCGAAAGATTTTTATAGGACATAACACCATATGGTTGTTGGTTCATGTATGTTTTGTTATCGGTTATGTCGTCAACTGTAGCTCGAACGAAGGGACTGCATCCTCTGTCATCTTTCACTCTTTCTCAATAGTCTGCTAACTTTCCATTATCTCCAGTTACTGATCATTATTAAATATTTCCAAGAAAATGTTAACTTCTAAGAAAAGCCCGAACAACAGGAATTCTACGTATTATTACAAATTCAATTTTGTTTCCAGAGGTGGGATGGAACCATCATTCTTAATGAACCTACTTATATAGCACACTTTGCCCGGGACTTTATTTACCCTCTTGTTGTTCTGTCTCAAATTAAAATGTTATCCACCTTCGCCCCCAGGGAGCATCAGTGGATACTTTAGACCTATCTTGCCCTTGACGTAGAAGCTCTAATACCCTCCTGCTCTGTGTTCAGATGTTTCCAATGCCCGGATAGCTTTTTATCTTTCTGTTGCATATTTCACTGATCAATACTTGTTCTTTCTCTTTTTTTCCCAAACACACAAATTTTCGCCAGTCGTCTGGACGTTTTTAGGGAGTTCAAGGGAGACCCGTGTGATTTCTTAGCCTCCTCGATAATCACTGCCTTATCCATGTCCTGTCATTGCATAATCATATTTATGCTCGTTGTTAATAATTCGTTACCCCCCTCCCTAAAAGAGGTTAATATGGTTAATTATGTAGTGCAATACCAGTTAATGTGTTAGATATACAGTGCAACACCAGTTAATGTGTTAACAAACTTTCAACCCCCCTTTGAATCTCAACCCCTTCTTAGTGCTCACTTACAATTTGTAAAGAACTTCTGTACAAAATTTCAAGTTTCTAGGCCTTATGGTTTGGGTTGTGCGTTGATCACTCACTCACTCACTCACTCAGTCAGTTTCTTCTTTTATATATATAGATAAATTTAAACTGGAGTTAATGCTCCAAACATAAGGTAAAAATGTTAATGGGAAAAACGGAAGGAAAAATTCTGCGATCTGGATTCGAACCAGAGACCACGAGTATAACGCTTGTTGCTTCTACCTTGCTATTGTTCCTTCATATTTTGAAAATTCCTTCGTATTTAAACAAAGCAGCGCCTGGTGCAATTAAGTGTTGTAATCGTAACGTGCGCTGTTTCCAAGCCAGCAGTCAGCATTGTTTAAATGTTCAACAAAAAAATGTCATATTAACGTGTTGTACCGTTGGAACACGTGGCATTGAATCGATTTCGACCAATTTCGTACCTGTCCGAGCCCTGGTGCTTACTTATCGATTGGCGAAGACAGATTTTGAAAATCTTTCATACGTTTCAGGAAAATCGAATTAGAGATAGATATATATATACAGACAGATCAAAGCAAATGCATAAAACAACTATCCGTACTTAACAATCAAAGGCTTGCATAATACAGAGTCCTATAAAATTTAGAAGTTTAGCCACTCCGTGTTAACTTCAAAATTTTATTGCTTTCCTCCCTGGTTTCATTTGTTTTTTTACCAAGTCTTAAATATAGTGTTCAATTATGTCAATGTTAAATAAAAGAATGTCTCCATAGATGAAAACCCCATGCAGCTGGTCTAAGGTCATCAATATTTCATAAGTGCTTCCTAGCCGGAAACAAAATTTAATAATGCATTACCAAGGGAGGGAATCATATGGATGCTGAGACATGTTTTGATGGAAGCAAGAAAACGGATTAGCTGTTAAGTCCAGGTAGGTTGCTCAATCCGAAAAGTTGGTTTACCATTTCAAGCTGAGTTTGTCTTGAGAATTTGTGGTAAGCTGTATAATTATATGATGTCTATTGAGGTAATTTGACATTGAAGAAGTTGGGCTTTGCTGAATCTATTCATTATCCTAGACATTCCTAGAGAAAAATAAATTAGCTCGCCATATGTACCAGATTGTGACAAATTTAAAATCACCATATTATCATGAGAATATTAATAACACTGGACTTGGACACAATAATAAATAACTGCTATTATACTACTAGTTGTTACCCGCGGCTTCGCCCGCCCGCGCCATCTGTTGAGGGGAATTACAAAGCAAAAGCAGATAATTTTAAATGAAAACCCCAGAAAGTGGGGAAGGGGGGGTCCTAGGGGGCTGATTTTTGGCGATAGAGCAGGTCCTTTATTGATAAGCCTGCCCTGAAAATTTCAAGTCGCTAGCTCAAACCGTCTAGGAGGAGATAGAATTACAGATAAATAAATAAATACACGCAAGAGTTTTAGTATACAGAAATGATATATGAACATAAAATTTGACGAAACCTATATTTTCTGTTCTACATCCGGACAAATTTAAGAAGTACAGAATGTCTATTAAAAGTAAAGCGATATATAAGTGATATGAAGAGGAGGGGTAATATAATAAAAGAGAACAAAATAAAAAGAGGATAAAAAGGGGTGATAAAAGTAGAGGCTTTTCCATCCCTCTAACCAATCACAGTAAGAATGTTCTTTTACCTTTTCTTTCTAGCACTGCTCTCTAACAAGAAGCAGATGAAAAGATTGGCAAAAGTAAGTAAGGCGCGCTACCTTTCATGTGAAGAGCCATTCGTTTTGCTTTGTTTACTTGGGCAGAAGGCAAGGGATCGTTCCTGTAGCCGCTTACACTGCCCATTTTCTATAACATTCATCTTCGTTAGGGAACCGACCATCGAAGACGAAACAAGGATCTCCATCCAAACTCCCACCCACCACTCCATCCCACTCCGCCCCGAGGAAAGCTGCCTACTTGTCTAATGGCCGCGGGAGTTTTATTTCAATACCCGCTTCACTGGAGACGTTGAAATAAGAAGATATAGAAGAGGGAGGGAGTCAAAGAAACAGCAAAATACACAGATAGAGGAACAAAAGGAACCCAATATATTAATAGAATCCTCTAAGGCAACAAAGCTACAGAAATTATTTTAACGAGCTTCTTCCGGGCGAATACTCTTTGAAAATAAGATTCCCTCGAATAATGGAGAAAAGAAAGATCGAAAACCTCCCTATAAAAATAGCTATACAAGATAAAAGAAAATAATAAATTGAGTCTGAAAGAAATTTGAACCGATTTTTTTATATTCTTTTAGAGTTTAATCAAATTGAAGAGATCCTTCTTATTGGAACAAATGATATTCTTTACGATTTGAAGAAGAAAAATTGCTTACGTAATCTATAGAAATACAATGGCTTATTCTTATAACATGAAAAAGGACTTAAATAACCAAGAAATTCAAAGAATCCCATCTTCAAACTTCGATATTCTCGTCCGGTCTTTTTTAAAATTACAATTAAAATTTAGATTTGATTAGTCGGAGTTTTTCCCCAGGATAATCAAAGGAAGGCCGAGATTTTTATTCCAAGAAAAAGGAGGAGGAAAAAAGCTTAAGTTAGCGGCCTGTTGCTATCGAAGATTAAACCTGCTGTCTTCTATCTTCTTTTTCTCCTCGTATTTTTATTTTCTTTATATATATCTTTTGGTCGGAGATAAGTCAGTAATTGAAATGAATCGAACTCTGTTTCACTGACCGCGACACTATTTCCTTTCAAAAAAGACCGATTCCATCTGTTCCATGAAAAATAGAAACGAAAAACTGCGCTGACTGGAGAAATTTTAGATAAGACGAAAAAATGACAAAAACAGTTCCACATTTAATAAAGAACTAGCTGATATCCCCGGCGTTGCTCGGGCTCTATTTTGATAAGGTTTTGCAATATTTGGGTGTGAATATACAGTAAAAACGAACAAAATAAAAAGCTTACAGTTAATATAGTAAAAATAAATGGCCAACTACGGATCTCTAGCAGTTCTACACGTCTTTGTTCTTTTGTGTGCCGGAGAAAACATGTGTAGAATAATGTATGTGGTTTCGAAAGTGAGAGGAAATAGAATGAAAATGAAACAATACTTTTATCTGACTTTTCTTCATCTCTGACTATGGCTATAGTTCTTCTATTTCCTCCCAATTAATGTACCTGCTCCGGCCCCCCCCCCGCGCCCAAGCAAAGACAGCGACAACGGTTGCCTACTTCGTCAAAAATCACACGATTTCGAAAACAGCGCGGAAGTTTTGTTTTTCGTTTTGTGGTCGACTCCTCTTCATCAGTTGTTCGATAGGCAGCCTCAATTTCTTCCATGGGGCTTGCTTTTTCTCTTCTTGGGTGGCAGTGGATGATCGATGGCGGTACATGATCGTTTGTGTTTGTGTGGTCTACAATTCCAACAATCTGAGTGGGATTATACGCTACTTCGTGATCTGTTGTTCTACTTGCACTCTGCTCTCGATGTCTTGAAGAAAAAATTCTTTTTGCTCCAAACTAAAGATCTCAGAAAGAGAAGAGATTTCAACTCAAAATCAAGGTTTTGGAAGTGTTTCAAGCAAAATACACGCCAAAGTGCTGTTTACCTTGATTGTTCATTTACTTTACGCGGTGTTTTGGGTCTTTTTTGGGCATTCAACACTTGGTGTGGTTTAGTAGTCGCAGTTTCTTCTATTGACACGCCTGGGAACTTCGATGACCACTGGGTCACTCACCACTTGCTCAGTTGCAGCAGTGCGTTGGCGGAACCCACGAGCAAAGAGACTGCTTCATCTGCCGCTTTTCCATGGTTTTACAATAGTCTGCTAACTCTCCATTATCTCTACTTTCTGCTCATTTTTATAGAATTCTAAGAAAAGCTCGAGCAACAGTAATTCTGTGTATTGTTACAAATTCCATTTTGTTTTATAATTCGTAGAGGCAGGATGCGTGGTACACAAACTTTGTGTTGCATTGTTGGTCATGAGATATGCAATATATATATATATATATATTGTTGTTCCACGCATATTGTTGGTGAGATACCTCCTATTAGTATGCCCTGCCATCATTTTGAATATCGATTATTATACATAATTATTATTTTTTCGAAATTTCAGGTAGACAGTGACCTTCCTCTTGCTTTGAAGATCAAGTGTACAAAGTTTCATCAAGATCGGAATAAAACTGTAGATTTTTTTAAGAAACAAACAAACGCACCGACATTCATCTTTATAAAATGTGCGACAATAAAATAACGAGACTATTTATTTTAGAAAAGATGCGAAGCAGGAAAATTCAAACAAGTGCGTGTATCTTTATTTTGGAACGTGTTCGTCACGTGATGCCAGTTTCAACGTGATTGAGCAAACCTTTCTGTAGCAGTGGCATTAAAACTTCAAAATGGGCAAGCGTTAATTTGAGTAAGACTGCCACAGAGGTTGTGAAGAGCATGGAGTGGCATACACCCATCTCACCAAGCAGACAAAGTGCCAGTTGTTCCAGAACTTGTTGTTCCATGACAACGCACCTTCGCAATACGCACTCATTGTAAAACAGTTTCTTACCCAGAAACAGATTCCAACGTTGAATCATCCTCCGTACTCACCTCATTTGGCTCCAGCGGATTTTTTTTAAACATCAAAAGGACAACAATTTGTCGATGTCCCTGCCATCCAAACGGCAGTGATGAGTCTGCGGTACCCGGTCATTTGGCCGACGGACATTTGACCGACGGACACTTGACCGACGGACACTTGACCGATGGACATTTGGCCGACCGGACATTCGACCGAACGGACATTACACCGAACGGACATTTCACCGACGGACATATGACCGAACGGAAATTTAACCGACGGAGAAATGCCTGCATTTCACCGACATTTGGACATTCGACGTAAAGAGATGTTATCGGCAATATATTTCATTTAATAGGAAAAAAAAATGTTTTCAGGAAGTTATTTCGTATAACAAATCTTATGAGGAATAAAATCTGTTTAATTCTTTCGACTAAGCAAGCATATTGTATGGACCTATAAAATTATTCTTTTTTGTATGTCTTTTTAAATAAAGGTTTGTTTTCATATCGTTAGGTAGGTTAAGACGGGAACCGGACAAAATGCAACTCAGGATCTTGTATCATTAAATAATTTCAATTCTTTTCCTGTATGTCTTTTTAAATGAATATTTTACTTCTATAGAATGAGATACTCATTAGTGATGGGCAATATTTGATATTAGTATCGTGGTATAAAAAGTTTAATCCATACACATCAGGTTTCTGTCCTGCTTTATGAGAGACATAAAAATTCTAATATCGGATGCAAAAAACAAAATGTTTTCAGGAGCAAGCATATTGTATGGTATCTATAAAATTATTCCTTTTTTGTAGGTCTTTTTAAATAAATGTTTGTTTTCATAACGTTAGGTAGGTTAAGATGGGAACCGGGCAAAATGCAACTCAGGGTAAGAGGGGAAAATCAACTGGTAATGGGTTGAGTATTCCTGACATTTTTCACTGTAGAGTTCATTTTCAGAGTTTTCAATGATATTGACACTCTACCCGAATATCTGACATATATAATGCATGGTGTAATTATGTTTTTCCCATTTTTTGAATTATAAAATATTTTTTCCCATTAAATAAATTATTGGGAAAAACATCTCTTTACGTCGAATGTCCAAATGTCGATGAAATGCAGGCATTTCTCCGTCGGTTAAATTTCCGTTCGGTCATATGTCCGTCGGCGAATGTCCGTTCGGTCTAATGTCCCTTCGGCCAAATGTCCGTTCGGTCGAATGTTCGTTCGGCCAAATGCCCGTTCGGCCAAATGTCCGTCGGTCAAGTGTCCGTCGGTCAAATGTCCGTCGTCCAAATGACCGGGTACCGAGTCTGCTGTACAACATTCCCTCCGAGCGCTTTAAACAGTGGTTCCAGGACTTAACCAGTCGTTGTGAGCGTTGTATACAGTCAAATGGAGATTATTTTGAGAATATGTAACAATGTTTTCTTCCGTAAAACAAGATGCTATTTTCAATTTCACTAAGAATTTATGTTCAATTAGAAATATGAGGTTTGAGGTTTTTCCTTCTTTTACGGGTTTTCCATTCCACAATTACTTTTGATATTACATAGAAATATGAGATTATAAAATCTAAATAGAATATGAAAGCCATATGGGCAAAGCAATAATTTTTAAGAATACATTTAATGTTCATATCAGCCCCTTTTGAAAATTTTATTAAAGGAAAATCTATTTAGTAAGCAAATACGTGGCATAAAAGCCTACGTATGCTACAGAAAGATATCCGGGAATACGCAAAACAAGAATAAAAATAACTTAATCCTTTTAGAGGAGAATTTATTTTATCAAATTCCTGAGTATTCCGAAGGGCTTTTATAGGTTACAATTTTATGAAATAAAGAAAATCACGATTATGCTAATATTTTGATTACACAAGAGACGATAAGAAACTTTAAACACGAAGATAAAATTTGTAGGGATCTGTAGGAGTGAGATAAAAATGGCAAGCAATTATGTTAATACAATTCGTGAGGGAAAAGGAAAACACTGCAAACGAGAATCATAAACATAAAAGCACAAAATACTCCAGGAAAAAGTATGCTTACAAGGGAAGTACACGAGCATGTATCTCACAGATTCCCACTAAATTGAAATATGTTACTCATCTAAAGGTACTAGTGATGCTTGCAAAATAAGAAAATGCTAAATTTTGTTTCTTTCAAAATAAACCGAGAAAAAGAAAAAAATTGAGTACATATAGCCATACAAAGACTTCATTGTTAAAGCGGTGTGTATGTGTATTAACGCGCTCTGAACTTCTTTCTACCACTACTCAACAATACGCACGAATCCACTTCATCTGTAAGCTATGATTGCGCGCAAAAAAAGTGCGTCGTACAACTACGTGTACGTTCCTTGCTCTACAATAATATATTTTAAAATGAAAAAAAATGCAGAATTATTTCCTAAAGAACTAATTTTAATGTCCAATTTCTACATATATTAATTTTTTATTAATAATAAAAATTGGAAAACTCAATGTATAGTATCGTAGGTCAGTAGGAGTATTGGAGCGTTAATCCAAAATCCCTTAGTTCGATTCCAAGCTTTGACTGATATTTTTTTTCTGATTTCCATCGTTAATTCTAAATTATATTAATTTAGCAGCAGTCACTAACATTTTGAGTTTCATCATATCGAATTTTTTAAAAATATTTCTTACTATCGGTTTTATACTACATGTTTGCAGTGTTTTAAAGTTCGACATGTTGAGCAAGAATTAGACACTAACTAACTTGAATTCTATATTTCCGTGTGTCCGCACGTTTATTAAGATGCGGGAAATATGATACAGTAGAGCCTCGATTACCCGAACTAACTGGGACCAAAGGTTAGGTAATCGGATAATCGAGGTTGAAAAATAGGAAACAAGTCAATTAAGTATCGAATGTTTTTTTTTATAGGTACAATAGTGTACAGTAAATTTTGACAATAAAAATTATAGGTAACACATTTTGCTTAGGTAATATTGAAAAAAATCAGCAATTTTCGTCTACTTCACGATTTTTTTTCAAAAAGCCAAATTTTTTATATTTGAGTTGAAGTGGAGTTCGGATAATAGAGGTTCCGATAATCGAGGCTTTACCGTATATGAAATGAATGCGTCTTTCATTGCTGATGACGAATATTGCATTCAAATTTCTGTGGGACCAATAGTTCCCGAGATGTCGGCCAAAATTCGAATTTTCGAAATATGCTATATCTCGAAAATGGCGAATCACAGGAACATGGAACCAAACAGTTTAATTGTACACATAAAATCAATAAATTTTTTTATTGGCAAGGGTCAATATTCCGACGAATACTATCAAAAAATCATAATTATCGATAATCGCTATTCAATATTTTTATATATGACAGCCTATAATACCGATGCGACTTATATATGTGCCTATAATAGACTTTATAATTACTATAAATTTGAAAAAAATTTCAAAATCGGACCAATCATTACGGAGATATAAACTTTTTATGTTCGTTTTGGTAATGATAGCTGCTCATTCTCATCTGTTTTCTTCAAATATTATGCCTAAAATCATCTTTTTAATCAAAAGAAACGCGAGACTTTTTTTTTGTATTATAAGAGCGTATAATTTTGTATCCATTTAAATTTGTCTTTGTGTAAATTCCTATAATTTCTGTAACTGCATTCCTACATTATGATCTCACCGTTAACATGTTCACAATAAAGAAATTTTGATATAAACGAAAACATATTCCGTTTGGAACTATTTTCTTTTAATCCCCAATAGGAAAAAGATTAAAAGTCTTTGACGAAATAATATGCTATAACATGGCAGAATCTAATAGAAATTATAGTTTCAAAGCAGCAAGATAGGAAAAACCATCCAAGATTTTCCAATACTTCAGTTTACATCATAGCAGTGTGCGAAAAGCGATTTCAGTTTTTTCCTCTCTAATAAAATTTTGCAGCCTTCAGAATAATCAGTGAGAGAAGCAAAGGTTTCAATGCTATCTTTATGGCTTCGCTTTCCAATACAGAGTCTAACCATATAGCTAAATATATTTTCTTTTATCTACAATCCGAAGACTGGAAGCTTTACATTTGCGACTCAGGCCATGTCGTTTATCGGTGACAAGTGGGCAAAGCTGTTTTGACAAGCCATCACTCTGCTCCATTTTTCCTTCCATTATTTGATAAAAAAAACCGTAAGGAGAGTGAGAGAACGAGAAGAATGGGGAAAAAATAAAAAGAATAGAGAGAGTCCGGACCATCGTACGGATGTTCTATTTTCACTATCCTATTCCCTGTTCTACTACCCATTCTATTTTCTTACTTCCATTAACCCCCCTCCCTCGGAAAACTTTCCTAAGGTTAGGACCCATTCTTTCACATTTTCTCCGACTGTAAATGCGCAGGGAGGCATTGGAGAGTTGAATTCCCCTAGTGAGGGTTTTTTTTCCCCTTTTTTCCGTTTTTTATAGAATGATTCAAACCCAGCTGTAAGAAAATGGATATTAAGGGGTGGTTAGAAGGGAGAGACAAAATGTGCAGGGCCGAGAGGGGAGTAATCTTTACGATATAAAGGTTTCAGCAGGAGCTCCTTGACCCTCCCTCTTCAACCGGTCAGAGGACTTCTCAAATTTCTTTTCGTCAGTATCATTACCGTTCACTGTCCTTACGTCTCCAATTTGTCATGGACTCCCTCTGAAGCCAAGAGTTGGAGTAATTGAAATAATGAAACCGTGGGGAGAACTAATGAGGAATAACGTGCCTTCGACCCGGAAGAAAAATAGCCGAGAAGAATGCCCTCTGCACGGCACTGGAGTCTGGTCGCCCGGCCGTTCGATCGTCCATAAAAACAGAATCGTTCCTCTGGGAAAGACAGCCACAGGAAAGATAGCAAGACTAAGACGCAGTGCGGACCGAGGAGACAGCTAGCTAGCCAGCATTAGAAAACCCAACCCAACCACCCCCCCTTCCCCTCCTCCTCTTCTCAAATCTAAATCCTCCGATTGTACATTCCCCCGTTTCTCTATTCCCCCTTTATTTTTTCTCGCAACAACTTCTTCCAATTTTTCCCTACTCTCAACTGAATGAATTCGGAATGTTCGTGGCCACCATGGAAATAAAATGCCCCCGACCTCTTCTCAGTTTCAATCTCAGAAATTCCTGTTAATTAACTTTTTTATCGTTCAAAATTAGCTTCAAACCATTGATTGAGAAAACGCGGTAAATTGAAAATTTCCCAAGAAACATGTAGAAAAACAGCAATTTGAAGTTAGATACTTATCAATAATTAATAAGCATGCATTATTCAATACTTTAATAAAAAGGAACTGTGGAAGAAAAATGTGTTAAATCAAACGGGGGAGGGGGGCTCAAACCATCCTCAAAATTTTATTTGGACACTTAAATTTGATGGATGCTTCAAGCAACCCAAAATAATCGTCATTAATTAAAAATAAATTTGAATTTTAAGATGATGAAAAACTGACGATGTGTGAATTACAATATTGAGTTGGTTCACAATTATTGTAGATTCCGCCAAGGCTAATTTACAGAGCCGATTACTAGACATTCAGCTTAGTAGGAATTACCAAAAACCACTGCAAAGTGAATGCCTGGTAACAGTGATAAATAAATTATTAACATTATTATACATTCAAATCAAACTACTTTATAACGTGATGGAGCAAGGCGATGTCAGATCAACGATTTTGCACAAGTCAAACTTGAGTTTAATGCGTCCGAAATGTTTGCGAATATAAAAGGTTGTCGGTATGGAGTAAAAGCATTTCCGTAGATTGTTTTTAAAGTTCTGATGATACTGACATGATCATAAGTTAGATAGATCCTCTGATATGTGTAATGAAAGTTGAAAAAAATCCAACACCAAAATTACGTGTGCTCTGTGCCGATCTTCTCGCCTACCTGACAGCTGTGGGCACGAATAAAAAACCTGGATTCTCTCGAACAGCAACAGATACGGCGTCAGGAAACATTCATTGCCCTCCAAAGACGTGAGGCTAAATCGGAACATTACGGCTGATGAAGAGTGGATGCTTTATGAGACCAGAAAGGGAACAGCGCAGTGACTTAATAAAGGGGAGCCAACGAAACAAATATCCAGATCCAAATGTCACCAGAAATTAAGCAACAAACAACCGTAAAATGCTTGGAAACCATCCTCCTCCATAATGGAGCACGACCAACACTACTTCTACTCAAAGCCTGAGCGCGAAAATTTCATACATTGTTATATCATCCTGCGGAGTCATAATTTAGGGCTTATTATTGGTAGAAATACGATTAAACATGACTTCGTATGATGATGTAACAATGTATTAAATTTTCGCGCGCAGGCTTTGAGTAGAGGTGGTGTTGGCACGACCACATGTGTCTATCGAAAGGCTGCTGAAAACAAAGCAGTACAAGGACTACTCTGACTCTGCATATTTGTCCGACTTAGTTCTCCATTTGGACCTCTTGAGGGGCAAGTGGTTCTGGATGCTGTGGTTCATGCCAGCAATTCCTTAGACCAACTTCTAATCAGCTTCTGCCTTCGCGGCATTTTTGCACTGGGAACACGTTACGACTAAAATGTATTTCCTTATTTGTTACTGCTGTGTTTTTTTTGTGTCAGAATCAGCCAATAATTATGAACAACGAAGTAATGTTATTAACGTTACTAACCCAGTAAATTGCAACTAGGTAGTGTGTTAGGACTGATTTACGTAAGGAAAATGCTCGATTAAAAGTTAAAGCTTCTTACATAGATTCTTACACTTCATCGAAGAGTATTCAAATGTCCAACTTCATCTCATATCAGTTGAATAAATTCCTTCCGCCTTCTGGTTCAGATAACAGACAGACAGACATACGCCATGATTCTGTCTAAATAAATCGCTACCGTCAATAAATCTGAATAAACAATAATTGTTAAAACTATTTTATAAAATAATAAACAAACAATCTATCTATATATATAAAGAAGGATGTTTGTGGGTCTGTCTGTGGGTCTGTCTGTGGGTGGGTCTGTGGATCTGTGTGTACGTTTTTTATACAAATCTACAGTTTTATTCCGATCTTGATAAAATTTCGCATACATGACCTTTAAAGCATGAGGAAGGTCACTGTCTACCTCAGATTTCGGAAAAATAATAAATATCGATAAAAAATCGATATTCATGGTTATGGCAAGGCATATTAATGAGAAATATCTCATGACCAACAATGCAAGGCAAAGTTGGTACAACAATAGGTATCAACAATGGTATCAGCACGCAATTCACAAACACACTGCATGAACCAACAATATATATCTCATGACTAACAATGAAAGGAAAAGTTTGTGCAAGTGTAATTATCCCGGGCAACGCCGGGTACCTCTTCTAGTTATAAATATTTATGGACACTGAACTTATATTTGATGGAAATGCTTCAAAGACTGAACAGGAAAAAGAATTATTGCATGATTTATATAAAATATGAAATTTAATGAAATGAAATGAAAAAAATGCTTAAAATAATAGTTAGCTAGCATTTTGGGAAAGAAAAAGTTCTTTTGACTTCTCTGAATCATTCACTACAAGAATTGATTTTTTGGTGAAGGACTAATGAGGAAAATCGGCTTTTTGTGCGTCTCATTTGGCGCAAATACTATTCGGAGTTTCTGGTCAACCTAATCCAATAATCGAACCTAAGATACCGTACCAAAGAAAGTTAGCCAGTAACTTTTCAATTTTTAAAAAAACATTACATTAAATGAGTTCCCTTACCCGACAATTAAGAACGTTTGCATGTTTTAAAACTAGGTATATTAAAAACATAAAATTTCAAGAATTTTGAGTTCTGAAGTCTTCATTACTGTAAATAAAAATGATCGTGAAATTCCGTCTTCTTGGAAATTTCCTTCGGATGTTTTTTGTCTCTTTCATGAATTATCATTACGTGAGCACTAATCTAATAAATTCGGTGCGAGACCCTGCTTTTCAATTCAATTAGTCGTTGAAATCGAAAATCAAGACGAATGCAATGAAACAGTCGACAGTGTCTCCAACACCAGAATTAAGCCACAAGCACAATGGAGACCGATGTTCCAACATCGACGCAAATAGAATCGAGATCAATAAATGTTGGGAGGGAGCTCAATATGGGGTGCCCCCTTCTTCTCCCCGAGGACCCATTAACTTCTGACGGATTATCCGACACTTCCCTCAAATTCTGCACCTTCGAATACTCGCCTGATACAAAAACGAGACAAGAATATCTAAATAATTATAGACAGCTAGCTAAGATTTGAAATGATAGTGGTTTCCCTTCATACATAAATATTCGAATAGATTTATTCAGCAATTTGAACTCAATATCAACAGTTACTAGGATATTGATCGAAACGCGACTGGAACGAAAAAAAAAATTCAGAGAATTATTGATGTAAGGAGGTTAAATATTAATTAAATTTGAAATGAATTTATCTCCTTATAATGGGGAAAAAATTGTGAAATAATAAAACAAAATTAAAATTAAATTAGAGTCACCAAACTTGAAAAAACTTAGGAGATGAAACTAGTCTATTGAGGATGAAGTTCTTGTGTAGTCTATTGAAGATGGGAGAAATAAAACCAGTCTATTGAGAAATGTAGATGAAGTTCTTGTGTAGATGATGTTGATAGGAGAAGACGGTGATCTTGAAGTACTGATGAAATTTTGAAGGGTTGATTCAAATTTTTGGGGTGAATTTCAAATAAAAAAAAAAAAAAAAAAAAGTTTTCGAGAATTTTTTCTCAGCATCAGTTGATAAAGTATTTGACAGTTGTAAAACAGTTTAAATAAGAATGTTTAATAAAAATACACAAAGAAGGAAATCCCATAAGAATCATAACATCCACCAAAAAATCACCAACTTACAAACTAGCAAAATTTCTAGATAATTATTTAAAAAAATTCTTTGATTTTAATTACACAATAAAAAACTCAACACTAGCCAAACAAACATTAGAAAAACTAAAATTAGAAAATAAAGACAAAATTTATACTATAGATATAACAGCTATGTATGATAACATCCCAATCATACCAACTCTTGACATCATAAAAAATCAATTAAAAACAAAATTACCTTACACGAAAGTACTAAAAATCATACAATCCATAAATCTATGTTTTACCAACAATCAATTAAAATTCAATGAAAAAATTTATTCACAAATTGAAGGCTTACCCATGGGCAGCCCATTATCACCAATCCTTTCCAACATCCATTTAAATAACATGGAACACAATTTACTAAACAAATCACAACACAAACAACACATAAAAATATGGATGAGATATGTAGATGACATCCTAGTCATAACAAACAAACCAATAGAAATATTAATACACCTATTAGAAGAAAGATATCCTTTAAAATTTACACACAACAACATGACCAACAACCGTATCACATTTTTAGATATAAACATTATCTAAATGAAAATAATCTAGATTTTGAGATATATGAAAAACCAACAAAAGGAAACAACATACCACATTACTTATCACAACAACCCACACACCAAAAAATTAACACTATTAAACAATATTTACAAAGAATAAAAAATCTTACATCCCCAAAATATATTCCTACAAATTTAAAAAAACTTAAACTGAACCTATTAAAAAACAAATATCCAATAACTTTAATAGACAAAATTTTAATAGATACGTTTACAAACAATAAAACAAAAACTATACCAAATCTACAAGAACAACAAAAAAGATATTCAATACAATACAATAATAAAATTTTCCACAAACAGAAAAAAATATTAGAACAAATACCAAACATAAAAATCATACCAAAAATAACAAATAACATTACTAAATCATTGATAACCACCACCAACCTAAAAACAACAATCAATCAAAATAATAACACAAATATCAATTTCAAAGAAATATGTCAAAACAATAAAGAAAAATGGAACACTAGAAATATAATTTATCAAATACCATGTAAAAATTGTGAACATATCTACACAGGTCAAACTAAACGACAATTAGAAATAAGATTAAAAGAACATGAAAGAGCACTTCGCCACAGAGACAAAAACAACCATTTAGTAAATCATTGTATCAAAGAAAACCACACACCAGATTGGAATAACACAAAAATCATTGGAAAAGAAGAAAATTATAAAAAAAGATTAATTAAAGAAACAATAAACATCATTACAAACAACAAAAATTTAGCCAAACCATCAATAGAAATAAACAATAAATGGACACTACTTTTTAACAATCACCCTAACACACAATAGCCAACAATCATAACCAACAATTACAATCAACTTAGCTTCATCACCTTTATATCAATTGTTACATTCTTATTTAAACTGTTTTACAAGTGTCAAATACTTTATCAACTGATGCTGAGAAAAAATTCTCGAAAACTTTTTTTTTTTTTTTTTTTTATTTGAAATTCACCCCAAAAATTTGAATCAACCCTTCAAAATTTCATCAGTACTTCAAGATCACCGTCTTCTCCTATCAACATCATCTACACAAGAACTTCATCTACATTCCTCAATAGACTGATTTTATTTCTCCCATCTTCAATAGACTACACAAGAACTTCATCCTCAATAGACTAGTTTCATCTCCTAAGTTTTTTCAAGTTTGGTGACTCTAATTTAATTTTAATTTTGTTTTATTATTTCACAATTTTTTACCCATTATAAGGAGATAAATTCATTTCAAATTTAATTAAAATTCAGAGAAGTTTGAATTTTAGATAGTCCCTTAACTAAGATCATCTTGGCACCTAAAATTATTAGGTTTTTAGAGTGTTAACTTCAAGCTCATTTTGCACCGTTTCACATGACTGATATTTTAACACAATCCTGAGACAAATTCCATGCGACTATTTTACATATTTCTGGGACAATCAAACAAAGATGTCCATGGCAGAATTCGAACCTCGACCCACAGATTCAAGAAATAGAAAACCTGCGCCCCAGCCCTCTGGGCCTCTGGGCCACTGGATCAGCATTCGATAAGTATTGCAACAGTTTATCTCGGCCAACAAAAATATGTTATGGTCGGCGAAACATGTATAATTTAATCTTCCTCTAACATTTAATCTTTTCGCACTAGGTTGTGTGGTACCATCGTCTGCCGCTAAATAGCGAAATAATTTTCAAAATGATTCTGTGAGTGATGTTATTTACAAGGAGAAATAATTAAGATTTTCGATAAACAAGACCACATTCCCAGATGTTTAAAACATGCCTATGGAAATATTGCAGCAATTGACGACGACTGAGAGAAAGTCATAATCGCAGTGAAATGATTGAGAAGCAGATGACTGCCTAAAGTATTCAGCATGCAGGCACTCCTGGGATGGACTTTATTATCCAACGTACATAACGATTACAGATGGATAATGGTATCAGGAGGGCATGCAAGTTATTCAACTGCATACGGAGGAAGAGCTCTCTTATCTTCAAAACCACATGGCAAAAACACGCACGAAGCCTTATCAATAGAATAAGGTCTTCATCGAAAAATTCGAATTCAGTATTTAAAAAAGGCTTGTAGAGCAACAATTTCGTAAAGCACAGCTTAAAAGTGGGAGTCAAAATGACGCCAACAACACTGATAGAGAAATTTCAACTTCGCGAGACTTCTAAGCCGTTTGAGAATTGTGACTGAATCCTTAAGAATGCACACGGCGTACACAGAGACTTAAAGTTTAGTAGTCCTTCAAAACTGGAGCCTAGGCTTGCGGGACAAGAAGAGCTTTTGGTGAAGTAAGATTCGTTCTCGACAACTGCTTATAAATTACGAGGAGATTTTGGAATTAACACTTGATCCAAGCGGAGCCACCGAGGCTTTCCAACTGAAGAGTTTGTTCTTGTTAAGTTTTAGAAGAACAAAATTGTTCTTGAAAGGCTATTTGCAAGATTATAATGAGTGAAGACATGTGATGCAAGGCAGACAAAGAAGAATTTCTTCAATATTTCTCAGAAACTTAGAACAGTGCTCATAATTCGAGATGTAAAGCGAAAAGGCGACTAAGTTATTTCATAGAATTGTGTAAATAATTAAAGTTGTTGCCATAATTCTACGGCCACCTTTATCAAATGAGGAAATAAGAGACATCAAAATGATTTGGCTTAACCGTGCTATCAGTTTTGTTATTAAGAGAATCAGATGTTTCTGCTTTCAAAACTTAACTTTTGAAATCCACTTGATGATAACATCTGGCAATAAGGTAAGAGTTTATTCGCCACGATTGATGACAATTGGCGTTTTAAATAAATTAGCTCGTTGAGAATATTAATTCAATATTGTATTCAATACTTAGTGTTAAAAGCCAATTACATTTGAGATCAATGCATATTTGAGATCAGTTTCCGGTATCATACAAAGAACGGATGTCGAGGGCGTTTAGCCGACTCCTGTTCCATTGCGTGCTCAAGCAGGAGGATGCTTTCCTAACAGATGAGGCGTCCGCTCATTGTTGCAATTTGACGCCTTGCGTTGTCTCTTCTTTTGTCATCATGCATCGAACAGCGATGAAATCATTTGTAACCATCGAGCAAAATGGATCCTGTACTTTCGGGATAAACAGCCCGAGGGTCGACTCAAAATTTACCTTCATTTAAAATTATTATGAGACAACTCAAATATATATTTGGCTACAAATATCATTTCTGTCTTAATTATATAAGAATTTTTGAAGAGAATTCATTTCTTTTGTTCTGTCGAAAAGAGACATAAGGTAAAGTTGTCCTAACGTCTTATCTGAAAAGAAGTCTTCGTATACAAATTTAGTTCCGATTAAGAAACTGAACTAGGGTAACATTATTAGGACCGATAGGTACTTATGTTTTTTACAATGTCCGTCAGTCCGTCTATCTATCTGCTGGTGCTCTAGCGTTCGAACGCTTCCGAATTTTCGACTTCCGTTTTCATCATTCGACAACTTAGGCAAAACGACAGCCTGAATTCGCTGGTGGAAAAAAAATCGGCCAACTACTTTCGATTCAAAAGGTCATAAATATCGGAGGGGACCAGGTTTTTTTTACAATTCCATGTACAAATGGCTATGCACTGATCAATGCCAACGTTTTCTCTTCGCTATTCAATAGATAAGGTAGAGAGAAAACGTGTGAATTAAGTTCAGATACTTGGTGGTCTCATACAGTCGAAAATGGTTCAATGGTACATATTTTAATGGCACCATTATGGTGCCACTGGAAACTTTCCATGCTAACTCATGGCGTGTAATATACAGGGTGACCAATTATATATATAAAGAAGGTCACTGTCTACCTCAGATTTCGAGAAAATAATAATTATCGATAATAAATCGATATTCATAATGATGGCAGGGCATATTAATAAGAAATATCTCACGACCAACAATGCAAGGCAAATTTTGTGCATTATAAATAAGGTTCAGTTTGTAACAATGCATAGAATTCCTGTTATTTAGGCTTTTCTTAGAAAAGAGAGTTCTTAGTACTTAACAATTTCTTGAAAATCTTTAAAAATGAGATAATGGAGATAATGGAGAGTTAGCAGACTATTGAGAAAGAGTGGAAAGACGACAGAGGAAGCACTCCTTTAGCTCCGTGCTGTATTGAGCAAATGGTAAGCATGTCAGTAGAAGAATCGGCGACCGCTAGACTACACGTAGTGATGAATGGCCAAGTTTTGCTTCAAGACATCGAGAGCAGAATGGGAATTTCAACAACATCAAGTGTACATCTAAAGTAAGATTAAGTAACCAAGAAATTATTTAGGCTAGCTGTGGCATACTTGGAGAGGTCCATCCATTATGAGCATTTAAAAAATTTTTATTCGAATTTTAATTATGAATTTTTACTGTATTAATTCAAAGCGTTTTCATGAGTTTATTTTTAAGATATTGCAAAATTTAATCCAAAAAAAAAAAAATGAGTCCGAGCCACGCCGGGGTTATCACCTAGCTTATTTGGTAGCACAGCAGATTCAAACATTTCATAAAAATACATTTTGACTAGATGCTGTGTGAATGTGAATATTTTGTAAACTGAGATGCTGATAATGCGATGATTGAACGTTCGTTACCAAGAATTATTAATAATGAGCATAAAATGATGATGCAGTGACAGGATATAAATAAGGCAGCATCTATTGAGGAGGCAAAGGAGTCTTACGTGTCTCCCTTGAGTTCTCTATCAAACGTCCAAACGACTGGCAAAAATTTATGTCTGGAAAGGAAAGAGAAAACGAGTATTGGTCAGAGAAACTCTGCAGCTAAAACAGAAAAATCTATACGGGCAACATCTGAACAACGGGAGATTCGAATAGAGCAAGAGGGCATAAGAGCTTCTACGTTAAGGGCAATAAAAACTTGGCTCTAAAGTATCCAGTGATGTTCCCCGGTGGTGAATATGGATATCATTTTAATATGAGGCGAGTCAAAAAGAAGTTAAATAAAATCCCTGTATATCACTTAGAATTGCTGTTTTTCGGATTTTTCTTAGAATGGATAGTTCCATAGAATGGAGGTTGTATTGAGTTATTATTTAATCAATTTGTAGTTATAATTTAACTTCTTGAAATTGTTCTGTATACCTACAAGTGTAATTATCCCGGGCAACGCCGGATCCTCTACTAGTATGAAATTAAAAAAATCAAATATTCAAAAAAAAAATACTGAGTTCAAAAATTTTATTCAAATTTTAAGAGTAACTACAGATATTCGGATTTAGTTTAAGACATGTTCGATATGCTTGCCATCAATGGCTATGATGTGGCGCTGACGAAGAGCAAAATTCTGCAAAACTCGCTGAAGTGTCGATGACGTCCTGAATGGCTGTTTTGAGGTCAGCGATGGTTCCAGGGTTATTTGCGTAAACCATCTTTAATATTGCCCCACAAAAATGAGTCACAAGAGTTGAGATCAGGAGAATATGGCGGTCATGCGATTCCTATTCCAATGGTCTCTGGGTACCCCAAAGCCAGCATGCGCTCTCCAAAGTGCTCTTCCAGGACTTCAAACGCTCTATTGGTCCGATGAGGTTGTGCTCCGTGCTGCATGAACCACATGTTTACGAAATCTGAGTCACTTTGGATAATAGGGATGAGATCATTTTCTAAAATTTTCAATGTAAAATGAACAACAACAACAATACGAGTGCGCATGCTCAAAAATATCCCGACATGTCCTGCATTCAACCGCCAAGTTTTAACTGAATCTCGCCAATTGTTCAAAAGTTATCAAGTTTGTTTTGTTTTTTTTTTCATATAGCTCAATAATTGTCACCCTATATCAAACAACTCTTAAGGATGTCATGAATGAATATAACGAGTAATTAATGATAATCGAAATTGGTTAAGTGGTACGTGTTGTACTTAGTATGATACCTTTGCATATTTTTAATATTAATGTATGGCATATAATACATCAAGCAAGTCCTAACGAGTTGTTAGTCGCATTGCAAGTTGCCATTAAGAGCAAGTTGCTATTAGATCGAATATGTCAAGAGGTAATTGCTATTAGGCCTGTTTGCTTTGCTCAGTAGCTAATTCTTATTAGGCCGACTATTAATAACTAATTAATTAGGCCTAACATAGACGCCCGGGCGTCTATTTGTTTCAATGGTCCGGACCTCCCCCCGGCGATTAATTGAGACCCGGCGTTAAGGGCTATTCCCAATAACAGGGTGTCTAATAGGGTGTTCCCAAAACGATTGCGTAAAGTTCCCTGATTTTTTCCGGTTGAGCATGTAATTTTCCCTGACCAATTTTTCGTTCCAGTTTCGCATTTTTTTGCTGATTTTTTAAAATTCTCTGACTTTTCCCGGTTTTCCTGGTCGCTAGTCACCCTGCAATAAATCCAACAAAGTTTCGAATAGCAATTTAATAAAAAAATTTTTTTTAGTAAAACTAAAAATTAATAATTAGATAATATTATCTTCTGGTTCGGAATCACTGGAGATAACTGCCTCATTATTATAAAGTTCTTCATCATCTTTGATCTCTTGCAAGGTAATGGTTTCTGAATCCCGCATAGAATCGCGCAATTTCAGCAATATATTTAGTTTGAATTTATAATAATGGCTTTTAGTTTGAATGCTGCATCGTATGATTTTCTTTTCCCGAATTCCATGTTTACCTGCACATTCAGTTAACCACTGAGCATAAGAAGTAACTTACCGGTACTTAAAATAAAATAAAATGAAGTAACAAAAAACTAACTTGAATGGAAAAACGTTTAATAATCTGAAAATGAGGAAAAATGCCGGAATTGATATCGATGACCCGAAAAAGATCTGGCGTTTAATCTACTTTTTACACCCCACCCGGCTTTTATTTGAGACCGGCGTGTATTTGAATACCCGGCGTGTATTCAAGATTTTACGGTAGCTAATAACTGGTAGCTTCAACAGTAGGTGCTGACGTAGAAACGCTTTAGTAATAACAGATGCTTACATAGATGCATTCATAGTCACTTCGTTTATCATTATGTAGGAATGCTTAATAATTTTAAAAAAAAATCTTTTATTTTTTCTGATATACAAGGAATTACAGCAGTCTTCATTTAATCTTTCAATAATCTTCAGTTTTATTTATTTGGAACCACAAAATTTCTTTAGAACTATTCCATACTTTAACAGACAGAGGCTTCCTTAATAACCCCACGTAATCCCAGCAACAAACGTTTTCTTTAGTAATCAATCAAATGCTTTCCTTTTCATTCTCGAATTCTATAAAAATCCTATCGGTCCTGGGTATTTCAGTTGCCTGATTTGTTTTGTTTTAGTTTAAATTTATATTTTTAAGTATAAAGTTTGGGTTCTGATTCGCCTACTGACATTTAAAATTAGTAATACTAAAATTATGCTCGCTTTCTTCTCTTGATCCATACTCCCAACAAGCACGAATCTACCGTCCCAAAAACAAATGAGATAACGGTGCGCGACTCACAATAAAGTAATGAAATACTCTACAGTAATATCATGTTGAGAACTAATTCAAATATTTTTGAAAATATTTATTTGTTTGTGTAATATGCAAGCAAAAAAATCTTAACGACAGTTATCGAATGATAATTTGCCCAGTAGAAGAACGAGGAAATTGGTCGCACAGCCTAATGTATCTGACAGAATGGTTCATACCGATAAAAAAAAAAATGAATCTTTCTTGGAAATCCTAATTTTGTATCTCTTGTGCTCAATATGAATTTCTAAATCCACAAGCTGCATAAAATGTCTAAGTTTTGACGTTTCTAATTTTAGCCTTTTTTACGCTCAAGTAGATTTTTTTAGTAAACAATTTGGATCATTCGGTAGCAGAAGTTTTAGATTATCGATTGGAATGAGGGAGAGGAAGTTTAGAGATGAAATATTTTGAAAACATCACTGAATAAATAAATATGTTTATGATGGTTAAATGTCAATTACTGTTGGGAGGCATGTTTATCTTAAATCCTTATTTTTTTACATTGCATTAATGAGGTTGCGAAAAATCGTTGACAAGAACGCTATTAAAATTTATACTGTATAGCATTTCTTTGTGACATTGAAGACATACTTTATCTCCGTTATATTATTAATAACTATACTCCAAGCAGCAAATCTTGAGAACTGTTAATCACTGTTTTACCATGGAAATAAGCTGGAATAAAATTTAGCCTCATACTGAGGTTGCTATTAAATAAATTATTGTTAAATTGGTGATCCTTAAAAGGGTCTGTTTTGCAATTAATGAAAACTTAATTTTCGTCAGAAGAATCTTAGTGTTGCTTGAGCAAGTGTTGAACAAAGCGCACTTTAAGCAGGAAATTTGAACGATAAATAAAAGATTTGTGCAATGAAGCTAAGGCAGCCGCTGATTGACTGATGAACTTAGTCAACGTCGTGACCACAGTGATCTATTGCAGGAGGAGCGATTCTCGTGAATTGTCTGTGGACGATAGAGGACTTTACATCATCTGCAGTTTAATTTAGATATAAAATATTTAGGGAATTTACTCGAAAAATATTTGAACAAATATTCGCATTCGATTCAGAAAGTCTAGCGTAACATTGTTAATTTATCGAAACTGTTAACAAAATAAAATATCCCTATTCTTAAATTTCTGAAGGGATGATACACAAAAAACAACATCCTTAAATTAGTTGGTAATCTTCGAAAAGAATTTAGATTTCCTAGGTTCAAGAATAGAAACGCACTTTGAAAAAAATACAAATTTATTTTTCACTTTAAGAAATATAAAATATAAGTATGTATAATAAATAATACCAATTGTATGTATAATAATTTCCAATTTACTTTAAAGAATTTACAACAATTTCTTAAATGTAACTCCAAATTTAATACGTCTTGGCCTCAATCCGACTAATATTAAATATGTTCATAAGTTTGACGTAGTCTAAGTCACATATTTTTTATAAACTGTTAAAATTATAGAACTAATTGAATTACGTTACAAGGCAAAAATATCAAGCCCATTAAGAAATGCAGATTGTAAATTTCGTACAATAGATTTTACTTTATTCTACAGGGTGGGCCATAAGTCCCTTACCAGCCCTTGTACAATTCGTGCTTGTGGAAATTGACGGACAACCACCATGTAGGGACATATTAGGCCTAGGGGGAAATCATATGGTGCAGGTGACCGGAACAGCGGGCATCTTGAAAGCCATCATCTTGGATGCACCGTAGGGTTTTAAATGGGAAGGGGGTTATGGGGCACATGATTTCGGGTTAGAATTTCTTCCCAAGGAAAACAATGGTACAGTCCGTGTGTTCCTATCTTAATTCGTTCAACAGTTACAGGCATTCCAAATGGCGATTCTCACTGTTGTTTACCCTTTGTTACAGGTGCTAAAGCAAGCCACTAAGCACAGAGGAGAGGACAGAGTTGATAAGGGCATGGGGATGGAAGAATGCAAGGGCTGTAGCAGTGGAATTCAGTGAACGGCATCCTCATCGACAACCTGTGTCCCATTTTAGTGTTGACCGGCTCTTCAAGAAGTTCATGGATACCGGGTCCTTAGCAGACAAACCCAGGTGAGGAAGACCCACGACTGAAACAGATGAAAAACAACCGTAGCACAGGAAGGGGCTCACGTAGAGCACGTGGAGGATCATATGTAACAGTGAGAATCGCCACTTGGAATGCCTGTAACTGTTGAACGAAATAAGATATAAGCAAACGGACTGCACCATTGTTTTCCTTAGGAAATAATTGTCCGAAGTCATGTGCCCCATGACCCCCTTCCCATTTAAAACCCTACGGTGCGTCCAAGATGGCGGCTTTCAAGATGACCGCCGTCCCGGTCACCAGCACCATATGACTTCCCCCTAGGCCTAATATGTCCCCATATGGTGGTTGTTCGTCAATTTCCACATACACGAATTGTATAAGGGGCGGTAAGGGATTTATGGCCTACCCTGTATATTCCATTAGATTTTACTGACAAATCCATCATATCAAGAAGCGACTATAACTTAAACTATAATAAAATTTTTATAGTAATTTTGAAGGAATATCACCTAAGGGTTTCTGGATTATCACCTAACAAGTGATTTCTAATGATGAAATGTATTGAAAGAACAATCTTTGGTAAGGCTAAGAAGTGATATAATTGATTTAAGAAGGTTGATTTTATTTCCTTTAAGTTGTCCCGACAAGAATATTTTTAAAAGTACATGTCAGAAACTAACTGACTCTGAAAATGTTAGTACTTTAAAGTTAAAATTTTGAGGAATGGGAAAACATTAAGTTTTTAACTATAATCAGATGCTTAGATGTTTTTAATTAGAGAAAACGACTTTGAATTCAATATTCAAAATATTTTAAAGATATGATTCCATTTCATGCAGTAGCGCCATATGGTTACGGTTACTGTTAATTTCTTCCTGATACGTTATCTCATATTTAATATATCGTAACTAATGATTGAAATTTATTGAAGCATTTATTTTTATAATTATATTTTGTTGAGAGTGAATATTCTTTATATAGAAGAGAATCGATAGACTCATCTGCAACTCAGAATAAAACACAAGCCCTGAGCTCGGCAATGCAAAGTCTTTATCTATTTTTTTTTATAAAAAAAAAAGTTACAAATTGTACAGACCCACCAATTGAAAGTTATAAATTAAGACGTTAATGTTAAGTTCGACGAGGTAATGATCTACAATTTCCGTGAAGGATAGTCATATTTATGTTTTGATATGTATGATTAATTGTTAAACATCGTGTGAGAGGTATTGTCAGAATTAATTGCATGGTTACCTTCATCTTTGCATACATGTACTCATTTGGGTTCAGACTATTCCAGTTTTGAGCTATAATATAAAAATATGAACGCAATATCGTTGAACTATGTAAGAAAAAATTGTTGGCATATGTCCAATAATGGTTTATTAAACATTGCTTGAAATATTTAACACCCTGAAAAAGCGTTCTGAGCTAAAGCAGCTTTAAAAAAAGAAAAGACTTTCTTAGTTTCTTTTTTTTTCTGTATCTTGTTTTCCGATGGCTTCTGTTTGGATTCGGTCTAGAAGAGATCTCGCGTCAATGGTTCCGCACACATGTCACGCACTTTTCTTCCAACAAAGAACAACGACCAAAGATAAAAAAAAAATGAGAAACTAAAAGAAGAAAAATGGAAGAGAGTATAAAAAACCCGTAAAAGATCTTAGGACAACATAAGTTTCTCTATTCTCAAATGTCAGAAATCCTTTTCCGAGTCCTTCCCGATTTAAGCAAACAGGGCGGCGTGCCTCGCCTCAGGTCTTCGACTAACGCAGTCAGATTAGGGGTCAGAAAAGTACCTGGCTTTCTCACCACCCATCACCAAAAACGGTCACTGTAGCTCTGTGTCAACACCTTATGGCCGACGACCTCAATTGGTGAATTGACCCGTATTCCTTAAAGACGACATCGTCACCGTCATCGGAGGGGGAAAACGAATAAAGTGTTCAAAAAAAAGGAAAGATCGAGGAAGAGCTTCGAAAAAGTGCACCAGTCAGCTTTCACTTTCCATCGCCTGCAAGAAAAATTTATTTCGAATTTGCAAAGAATGACTAATAAGTGGGAACCAATCGATAAGCAGAGAATGAGGCTTCTATTTATATTTGACTTAGCTAATACCCCTTTTTTAGGATTCGTTTAGGAGAATCAAAATTTCATATTGCAAGTTTTAAATGTTCAGTGATTTCTAAAACAAACAAATTTTATTTAACTTTAAAAATAGATGAATATTCAAGCTTAAAACTTCAGCTTCAAGCTTTCATAACCGAAAATTACATATTTGAGCATCTGGAGAGAAGAAACGTCAGGATATTACAGAGAAATCCAATAGCCAGTTGTGCACCGTTTAAATTCAGACCAAAAGCAACGTATATTAAAGGGGTTGAATTGTATTATTATACATTTTATGAAGAAAAAAGTTTCATTAAGAAAAAAATGTGATATACGAGAGTAGTAGATGATTAATTATACTCGACCCTCCAAGTCTGACTGGAAAAGGATGTAGCATGATTCGTGACTCCACATTACCACATTCCAGCGTTGCAGTGGCCAGCAAAATCTCTCTCAGCATTAGGCAAGACGACGTTGCATCGACTGTGGTGATCTTTAGCTTATGGACAGAAACCCGAACTTTATAATGTAGAGCTGATTGCAGATCACTACTTCGGTCTCTGTTAGTCAGACTGCGAGTTCTATGCCGCCACGACAATCAGTTTCTATTCGTGTAGCTTTTGACTTTTTGAGTGATTGATATTAGCCACTGCAGGTGCCAGGAATATCAGTACACATCTTTGGAAATCGCTGAAATGCTTGGGAAGCGATCGTTCAGTTGTTACGAGAAATAGCAACTTCCGTGATTTGTGTGAACAAGTTTTATTAATGCTCTCAATACGATGTTTTTATGAAAAACCCTTTTAAGAGAGTCCGGTTTCATATGTTCATTTAGTGTATTTAGATTACTCTCTCGCAAGCACATAATATTCAACATTTTTTCCTTATTAGGTCTCACATCCGTAAACGAATCCCTTTAGCTAGAACTGAAAAAAAAAGAATTGAAAATTATTACCTCTCTAAATGAATTCCTTTGTTTCGAACTTAATCTAGGAAAGCATATCGAAATATTCTTTCAAAAACAGAAGAAAAAATGCCTTGAGTGATAAAAGATTAAAACAGTCACAAGCGTTCGCAACCCTTCAGGAACGTAATTTGATTATCCCCAGTGTTTATTACTATCTAATTAACTTCGTCCCTAATGACATATTTCTGCAACTCGTAACCCATCAATCGCTGATGCCAGGCTTTACGTGTGGCAATAATAAGTGCTGAGGTTTGCTACCGCCGAGGATCTCGAACGAAACTCCAGTGGAGTGGGAACCGCAACCGACTAGTAGAGAAAGGGAGGAGGGAGAAAACTCAACCTTAGCCCTACCACCCACTTCATTGCTCGTCAGCATATTTCTGGAAATACAACTTATCACTGTTCTCTCTCGTCAGCGATACATGAGAGCCTTTTGAATGCAATTGCATTCCTCTCTTTTAAGCAGTGTGTAGCTAACGAAAGAGAATGCATGGATCCTGAAAAACAGTTAGTGCCTCTCAATCAATAACAGGCTTAGTCTACTTTCAACTTTAATTATACAGAAATATGAACAAAGAGAATTTCTCCATAGTTCAAATCTTTCTATCTTAAGGTATAAAAGTCAACTTTAGAACAGCGGGCGACTCTCCTTCGCTCTTCGAGGAAATGTAAAGGTAGGCCTTGCATTTCTGTGATTTTACAGTCAATTTACTTATTCCTGGTGCTAATGCACTGAAATTGCTCAAGAATTGCAAATTAAGCTTAAATTAGGCTCTGTTTCTAGAAATTATAGTAATAGCTGGTTGCAACAGACGCCAAACAAATTGATATTAGCTGAGAATTACTAAGCATTTAATAAAGGATGATTAAGCTTATTAAAACTTGTTTATGAAAATAAAGCTGTAATTGGCTAAATTAAACCAAATTTCAGATTTTTAATTAAATACGAATAGGAAAAGGGGGAGGGGTGCTAAATGAAACTAACAATGGCGTAACCAAAGTGAACTTTCTAAAGAAATTACCGATATGAGGTTTAATCTTTAAGGACATTGTATTTAACGATTTTTCAAAGTTTAACTCACAATATGTTAAGCACAATGTCTTTGCAGGAAAAATGAAAGACTATTGCATATTTGTGTCAACTGTTCAAATTTCTGCATCGTTGTGGAAAGGTTCTTTCGTCTTGAAGTCTTTTCGAGTTCGACGGCCGCTTTTGGAAACTGTTGGCAGAAATAAATCGGAGCCCTCAATCTCGATCGGTTTGGTCGCCGTCCAGCTTTGATTTTCCTTCTTCCTGTCCAAAACGATGATTGCAACGAAAATATAACTGCTGATGAAGAAGAGCCAATGTACTTTTGGCACTAATGTTCTCCCGTGAAGACTGTAATAACGATGATGAAGACGAGGACGATGCCGCCAAAGATAAAAGAGTGAAACAATGGAGGCAGAGATAAGAGTGATGAATTCCTCGCTGAGACAAAGGCATTATTGATATTGTGCTCAAAATAAATGCAAATTTTAAGAACTCTTTTCCATTTTCATCACGAGCAAAACTTTTATGTATTATGAAGCATATTTTGATGATAAATATGTGAAATTTTGGTAATGATTCTAAGACAATATAATTAGAAAGAATAATAAATTAAGTAAAAAAAATTTAAAACTATCGCCAAATGGGTAAAATTGTGAATTTAAATGTATGGATGAAAATTAAATTTATGCGAAACACGCTCGAAAATTAGATATAAAGGCTGCGCGTTGCTTAGTGTCCCCAATTCAAAAAGGCCTTTACAAATATTGTTTGAGATAGCAGGAATTTCAATGAAAACGCAGCAACGCTGGGATTTTTCATTTCCAATGGCTGTAATCAAATACATATAAGATAAAAATTCGAATGTGAATACATATAAGATAAAAATACATGTAAATGGTATCCGAATATTTTTCGAAGAGCGTCGAGTTGCTAAAGTAGTCGTCTATGGCCAATTTTTCGTCAATAATCGAATAATATAGTCCTCTTCAAAAGATTTGCAGCGCCTAAAGCACAACTGGTGACGCATTATAGATTCAAAATTACTATTTGATAAAGACAAGTATTTATTTATATCAGAATCTCAATAGAATTATACAACGTGTGTCTAATTGAGTAGCACCAAAAAGGGAAATGTTACACCAAAACTATACTCAGTATATAACCAAAAATGACAACATGATAAGTTATCCCTCCATGTTTTTTACTAAACTTCACAAATATTCGATGCGAGTGCGCTTGAAACATAGAACCGAAATAATGCCTACAGCCTTGGTCATGATACCCAGTACAGCATGTCCGGCCTAAACAATACTATATTTTCGTGTATGCTGCTTCAGGTCTATCAATTCTTGAACATAGAAGGAAAGGTGCTCAAATTTTTAACAGTTTCTGCAGAAACCAAACGTCGGCCAGTGCTTTTTCTTTGAATAAGCAACCCGTTTCCCGAAATGTGGTACTTATCTTCCAAATTTTATCTTGAAAATTCGCTGGACAATAATTAAGGACTGCATTTTTTGCAAATTATGTTTTTTCCCGGTACGTAGCCGTCAGTTTGAGCAATACACATATGGTGGGCTTTTTCATTTTGGCTCTTTCCAGTTTTTCTCTGATTGGCAGACAAAAACCATAAAGCCGCAGTTTTTTTCATTCGGGAGCCTCGGCTCACTTACCTTGTAGATCTCCATTTGCCCTGAAGAGGAAGTTATGTCGAAACGCGTGGCGCCATTAAATATCTACCGTATTGCTATTCCCAGACCACCTTATTTCTTGATTTACTCAGCAATTCTGACCACTATGCAACTCTTTTTCATTTGCTGGATAAACTTTGAGGGATAGCCATGGCATTTATTATGGCGAAATATTAGCCACAGCAGTTTTCTTTTTGCGCCAATCATTTTTTCTTTTCTGGCATTGAATTAAATACGTGTTAGATCAGTTTCTCTAATATGAAGCAGAGGTTTTCTTCTTTGATAAATTCAAGATTTTCTTCAGGTAAAAATATTTTGTAAAAAAAATTTAAGCCATATTTCAGATTTTTAATCAGTTTTGCCGTACTTTATCTAACCTCTCTGTAAATAAGTAATGCAGATAAGTAGCCATTGATTTTGCCTTTGTTTATTTGTAAAGTAGATGATGTCTTCAATTAAATCGATTCATGTAATAGCCGATTCAATATTGCAGAGACGAGTAAAATATAAAATTTCATGTTTGATAAATCTTTAAATTACTAAAGCACACAATGTCGAAATTACTTTTTTAATATCAAATGTTTGAAATGTCGATTTCCTGATCTCATAAAATATTTTAGGATTTTAAAATGCTTACTTATTCGTTAAGTTCATCTTTGAACGCAATTTCATAATTTATTTTATAAAATATTACTCTGGAAATCTCGAATGTGATTCCGTTTTGTGATTTACTATAGAACAAGAAAGAATTAAAAGAGGGGGGGGGGGCTTTTTAAAACTTAATGATTCTGTACAAAAAAACCCAATAAGCCTTGCTCTTAATCGTCTAAAAATTCATTTTGACAGGTACATATTATTAATAGCCTAGATCTTCATATTAATATTTTTGATAATTCGCTATGACTTAAAACTGAGAGGATATTAGTTGATTAGTATTTAAATAAAGATTCTAGTCACTGTCGTGTTTCTTTTCCCGTTTCCCATTGCATTTTTTTTCTTTCATATGATATTTCCCTTTTCCTGAAGCCGTAGCGGGTGTGTGCGTTTTCAGGATCACGCACATCCGAAACGAACGAAAGGTAACCTAAGGAAATGTCGTTGCAACAGCAAATTGCTATTAGACAAGGTAACACGCGGCTTTCCGTGTCCGAACCGACAACGATTAGTCCAAATGCATGGTAAATACGACAAGATGCATTAGGATCAAGGAATTACATGTTGCCTTTCCTTTGGGATATAAGTTGCTTCACGTTGAAGCTTTTCAAATCTCGATTTTGCGACCCAATTTCTTTACTTTAAATTGGCAGCATTATAAGATATAATCATTTTATAGTAATTTGTTTAAGAAATGGCTCAGCACAGATCCAACAATGTTTTCATTTATGATTCTTTCAAGTTAAATAAATTAGAACATTTTTTATTATCGGACTAGTTTATTCAATTGACGCTCCTTCGGTTGTTGGCAATTACTGCCACTCAAAAGCAACCACGTGGAAGTCTTTCATTATAATGTTGCTCTAATGACATTTTCACTTTCTCTGCGTTCTTAATAAAGAGAAAATATCGTGATAGAGTCAAAATTTTGACTTTACGGGCTTTCATAAAATGTATGCGTTTTAGATTGTATCGATTTAATTACTTTCGCGTGATATCTGTCAAAAGCTCAACTTTAATGGATATCATTATTTCGGAATGAACATCATTTTTTTTTCCTGATCTGAAAAATTTGGGAATTTGTGAAATCGAAAGATAGATATTTCCAGTTTTACTGAATGAGATTTCTGAATTTTGTTTACCGGATGACCTCAATAAAAATCTAAAACGAACGTTATACCTCTAAAAAACTTTTAATAATTTTAATCTCTAAATTCTTTTAGTGTCGTATTTTTAATATCAATTGTTTATCCTAAAACGTTTAGCTTATTGACAAACCCTGCGGAAATTTTCAAGTACAGTTTATGTTTTGATCTCGGTTTTTTTTTCTTCTTGATACGTGTTCGTGAATTAGCGTGAAAGATCAGAGTGGAATTATGAGTGAAAATATCCTCAACGGATATGAGTAGCAAGACGATTTCATTTTCATGAGATGCTCTAGCATTGGCCATAAATTTAATGTTATTGATTCCCTTTAAGTGCTTTCTAAATTCATTTGATATTTAACTGTTGAATCTTTGGTTGTTGATTTTTTTATCAAATGAATCTCGTCAGGAAAAGTTAAATAATGGGGAAGAATTTGTCATTAAAGGAGATTGAAATGGGTGAACAACAATTTTATGGATTTTAAAGACAATGTCAAAGAGGATCTTAATGTTATAAATTTTATAAAATTATGAATTGTTAATGAGATATATTTTTGATAAAATCTTATTTTGTTAAAATTTATATTTGGGTAAGAATGTTTTTGAGAACAATTTAATTGAATTGAACGCCTATTTTGATAAATTCATATTTTTAAGACTTTTGATAAAATCTAAATATACTAAATTTGAGATGGGTTTAAAATTTATATATTGTAAATCATGTAAATATTTTAAATGTTAAATAACTTTTTGTTATAATTGGTTCTGAATTACTTAGTTAAACTGAGGTTGTATATATTGTACGAAATTAAAATTATTAAGTACCGAAAGGTGCTTTATTCTATCAGTGTGGAGAAACGTGTCTGTCTGTAACTCTAACTCCTCCAAGGCTATGAAAGATTTTCAAATTCTGCTTTCGTCAGTCGATGAATATGGTTCAGGGCACGAACCAATCACAAATATTATCTAAATCGGTTCAATGGCATGTGCACGAATGATATCTTCATGACCCCACCTAGCAATTTTCAATGGCAAGAGATATTAAGAAATACACCAAACAAAACGTAACGACGAAATATATGAGGTTATTACGGAGGGTTGATTCAGATAAAATGAGACGACTTTGCAGTTCTGTTACGATGGTTTAATACCATGGCGCCACCATCGGTTGTGTTCGATGTGAGAACCACGTTGTTGGACTATCGCCCGGCACCGTAATTTCCACTGAAGTAGGCTGAGTTTGAGGGACTCCATGGGAAGTTCGTTCCACACCTGCTGACACACTTTCCATAGCCCATCAACGGTTCTTGGTCGGCGACTTCCGAGCCGTCGTTTCAGAAGACCAAAACCACAGAAATTCGTCGATGATGCGTCAGGAGATTTTACAGGCACATGAGAGAAGGGAATAACTCGTATGCCCGTCTCCTGTTCCATCTTCCTGTAGTAAGCCACAGATGACTTGGCAGTGCGGCTTGATGCCTTGTCCATGTGGATCCAAACTTTTGATTGCTCACCAGGGTACAGACGTGGGATATCCTGCCGATATATGTGGTCCATTACATTACTCTGGAAGTAAGCTGCACTAATTTTACAGTTTCCAGGAACTCGACGAATCGTGAGCAGTCCACGTGAGCAATATCCGGCAACCACCATGAAGCCCTTTGAAAACTTTTCCTTGCACCTTCGGACAAAATCGGACCTGGCCTTGCCCCCTCTTTCGCGATAGTAAATTGCCCTGGGTTTGTTGGTGTCATCGAGATACACCCAAGCTTCATCCAAGGAGACAACCCACTTCCATCGGTCACCTGGAAGATGGTTTTCATACAGTTTTCTGGCGTTGGTGAATCGTTCCTGCACGTGCCTGGCCGACAGTCTGTGACCGTGCGCTTTATGACGTCGCTCCTGCCCAAGATTGTCATGAATTATTCTGGAGACTGTTGCCTGTGAAATACCTTTCCTTTGGGCTAGACTTCTCTGTGTGGGGGGATTTTCTTTCAGCATTTCAACCGGATTTCTCACACCACCTGAGCTGGGCGTGTTGGCTGGGGCTTGTTTCTGGTCTGCTTCTCTGCTCGTCCACGTTCATTAGATGGTTGCAATTTGTTCTTTTTGATTATTCGACCCACAGCAGCTTTGGATACCATAATATCATTTCGTTTGCATAATTCCACAATGCACGAAAGACTGAAGTTAGCGTCGGAAAGGCCAAACATGTACCCTTCCCAAAAAGCTGTGAGTTTGGAAGCCATGTTTCAGCACGAAATGTCCCAAATAACAGCAACAAGTGTATACAAAGCTAATCCCCATGAATAGTGGACGAGTCATGCAAATCACATTCCGTCAAGGTCATACGCGGCGTTTAAAGTCGTCTCATTTTATCTGAATCAACCCTCCGTAATTACTGTTTTCGCCAATTGATAAATATGGTTCCGCGAATGAATCATTTTGAAAATGGCATGTGCTCTACTGGTACCCTTACGATACCCTCAAAAATTTTCAATGATAAAGTATAGCAAGTAGTATATCAAACAACTTGAAATGATAAAAGAAGAGCGATTAAAACGTTATTATTAAAAGAAATAATAAGAAAAAGTAACCAGATTACCTGTGGATATGAAATCAGCTAAAACAAGACGCCACCGCTTTTCCACAACAATACGTATTCATGGTGAATAAACCTTGTTGTGGAAAAGCGATGGCGTCTTGTTTTTTGCCGTTATTATGTACGTTTTCTCATCTGTATGCTCAATCGAGTTCATATTCAGAGATCTTGCTGGCCACACCAGATGACACCCTCTTAAATTCTCAGTGATAAGATAAAGCAAGTAGTATATTATGCAAATGGAAATTATAAAATAAGAGCGAATAAAAGGATATTATGTACGTTTTCTCCTCTGCATGCTCAATCGAGTTCATATTCAGAGATAGTGCTGGCCACCCCTTATGATACCCTCTAAAATTTTCACTGCTAAGATGTAGCGTGTAATATATCAACGACTCGGAACGACCTATTATGAACGAATATACGAATAATTACAAAGTTTGAAGATGGTGGATATATATTCAGGGGTACCTGTGCTAATGATACCACTATTGTAAAACTTGAAATTTTCAATGCTAAGATAGGGTATTTAACATATCAAACAAGAAGTAACACCATGCCATGAATGAATATATAAGAATAGTTAAAAAATTTATAGATTATGGAATTTGAATTAATGGAACCTGTTTTAAGGTTTTCAAACGCAATTCAAAAATTTTGGAATTATGTTTCAAATAGTTTATGTGCCGGCGTTTCGTTTAGCCTTTCGGTACTTGGTTATGTCATTCCTTAATGGTTTATTAACTTTGTTTTTAGAGAAAATTTTTGTGTTCAGGTATAAAGTTTTTAGGTTTTTATTGAGATTGTTGAAATTTGCCTCAACGTGGCAATATTACTGGAATAAACTTCATTTTTCAGTAAAATATTTAATATTATATAAAACGCAAAGACATATCTATTTTTGTCTATAAGACTTAGTTATTAATGAAACCAATTACTTTATTCCATTGGTTTATTTAATAAAAATTCGAACTAAAAATCGTTTCAACAAAAATATACGTAGTATCATTAAATAAAATATTTTTTAGATTAAAATTAAAGCTTCCAATGAACAGAAGGCTCACTTCACCGGCAATTTTAACATGCCTATTGTTAATGATGAAGTGGTGCAAGAGTTCCTTTAGAAACTACCACATAAAGAAACTTTACACTCCTTTAATGAATGAGTGGGTAAGAAACATTTTTTAAAGTTTCGATTTTATTCATCTCCGTTGGAAAAAGAAAAATGCTTTAAAGTAGAAACTCTTTGAAAGCATGATAGAGAAAACGCCTATTGAATGCAGACAAAACAAACAACGTCGACTATAAAGGTTTCAATATACGCACACCCAAGTACAGAAAAAAAAAATGTGGGCCTCATTTTAAACCAAGGATGTTTTCAGCAAAGTTCAAGCCCCCATTACATAAATTTTGGGCAATTTTACTCTCGACAGGGATGACCTTAAAGATTTGGAGCTAGCTTTAGTTTCTCGCTTTCGGCAGATATTTATGTGATAGCAAATCATATTTATTTTCACAAAAGAATCGCCCAATGTGATTTCTCTCGCCGTCTTCTCACTCTGCCGCACACGACGACTTCTCTCCCAGCTCAGACTCTTACCAATCGTGTGGCAGAAAAGGACGGGGAGAAAGATTTATTTCTATTGCCACTATTAAGATGTCCTTGTTTCTTTTTTTTTAATTCACTGAAACCAAAACAAAAGATTGGGTTTTCCTACTTCGCCAAATAATTATCTATTAACTATCTGTTGATTTTTCCGCAGAGATTAATGTTTTCTTTTCCAGAGTTGCAAAACCCAAAGCTCATTAGCCTTGCTTGCATTTTCATTATTCTGAAATTCCATGAAATGTTTTCATAGCAAAACCATCTTAGAAAATAAAAATGTCAGTTCCTTTAGAAAGGCTTCAGAAATTATGTTTTTACGATTTGTAAAAATTGCCTCGCAAACAATCTTTATCGGTATCAAATGGACATTAATGGAAAAAGAAGTCTCAATTTAGCTTAAAATGCGTACTTTTTGTAGCGCGGCAGATATCAAAGCGGCATTCGATCTCATGTCGAATTGAATAAGTGCATTTATTTATTTGTACTTCTTGCATCCCAAAGGGATAAAAAGGTTGAAAAGTATATGGGGTCGGCTAAGTTCTTGTGGACATCAAAAACATAGCGAAATGTGATAAATCAAAGTTTCAAAGATGTTAAAAACATCATCTGTGAATTTGCGAGTCGGTCGTTTTGTTGCCAATTTTATTCGAAGTTTTAGATTTTGATTTCAGATTCGAATACACCATCAAAAAGTAAATAAAAGTTATAATAGGCACACATGCCCTATCTATTCGGGAACATGCCTAAAACAGTGGTCAAAACATACATAACCAAAATTTGACCGCCGTATTAGGCATGTTCCTTAATAGATAAGACACGTATGCCTATTATAAGTTTTACTTACTTTTTGATGCCCTATTCGAATCTGAAGTAAAAATCAAAAAATTCGAAAAAAATTGCAACAAAACGACCGACTTCGTAATATATCGCAATGTTTTTAATTGGTTTGCGCTTTTAACATCATTTTGGCAATGTAGTACAATGCATTCTCAACTGATTTGTATTAAATTTAAAATGTAAATCATTCCAGAGTTAGCCTCATTTTATGTATCTATTCTAAATCTTTCGACCAATGGACCCTCCAGAGTATCCTCCACCCAGATGAACGGGAGAATGCCATTCTCAAAAGTTTTATGTCTAACAAGGAACAGGATATGTGCAAGTAATTTTCCATTGCTTTCTTTCCCCCGCAGTTCAGAATTAGAACCTGTGTAACATCAACTGTTTTAGGCCTCCATGGAAAACTAATGACCCCTGGATACTTTGATACTTTATTTATTCAAATAAGCAGAAATTATCCGGTTAGATTATTTGATATTTAATTTAAAGTTGGCAGTGGTTTTAAGTACAGGGTGATTACAAAAGAACTTCACACTTTTAAAAATTTATTACATCAAAGCTATTCAGAATATAGACACACCACATACGTATTCTTAAAGAAAAACTCTTGAAGTTTGTGACACAGTTAAAGACGTTCAATATGCCCCCCTGTAGTCGAATTCGTCCCAAACCCGCATTAACATGTCTCCATCAATCCCACGTATCGCTACCGTAATGCGTTCCTTCAGCTCGTCTAGGTCACGGGGAAGGGGTAGGGTGAAGACCTTGTCCTTTACACACCCCCATAAAAAGAAATCACAGCGGTGGATTGGTCGAGCAAACAATAACCTGGAACTTGCAAAGTGGCCACCGCGGAGCCCGGACCTCACACCTTGTGATTTCTTTTTATGGGGGTGTGTAAAGGACAAAATCTTTACCCTACCCCTTCCCCGTGACCTAGACGAGCTGAAAGAACGCATTATGGTAGCGATACGTGGAGTTGATGGAGACATGTTAATGCGGGTTTGGGACGAATTCGACTACCGCATTGATGTATGCCGTGTCACGACAGGGGAGCATACTGAACATCTTTAACTGTGTCACAATAAACTTCAAGAGTTTTTCTTTAAGAATCTGTGTGTGGTGTGTCTATATTCTGAATAGCTTTGATGTAATAAATTTTTAAAAGTGCGAAGTTCTTTTGTAATCACCCTGTATTGTGGCATATCTAGTACTTGATACGTATATAGGATGTTCCAGTACGCAAAACCCATCTCCTCATCACTTTGCTTCTCCTATACTGCAATCAAGCACCATCTAGCGAATCTTCTAATACGTAGTAAAAAAATTGCTATTCAGTGCAACTTTAGGATATTGTCAGCGTGGATAATTGATTTCAAATTTAATTTTTCAAATCAAAAATATCACGAGTAAACATCCCGATTCCTTCAAAGAATTCAATGTAATGTTGCGGCAGAAATAGACATCAAAGTCAAGAGTAGAAAATGTTTTTCCTACGGAAAAAATGTTTTCCCTCTCATACTCGTCGAACGAGTGCATTTACACATAAAACAAACATAATTTTACAATGTCGCGTATTAAACGTCAATTCGTATTCTCGATATTGGAATTATTTATCTATAAAAAGTTCACTTTAAGCCCCTCTCCATCCGAAATGTATTTTATTGGCACCGGTGGCATGAAAACATGTCAATTCTTTAAAGTTGGACTGACCTTGATGTGAAGGATAAAACTCAGTCTTATAAAATTTCCATAATACTTTTTTTTTAATTATAATTCACTCTCCCCTGTTAGAATTATAAATCTGTACTGAAATAATGATAATATTAATTTTATAAATAATGGCCAAAATTAAGATATTTTTCACTTTCTCAAATTAAATTTTGCATATAATATTAATATTCGTCTAACAAATGTATGAATTTCTCTTATGACGGATACAAAAAAGAGAAATATGTTAAAATTCAGTAAGGAAATCTGTTATTGGTAAACAACCCACCATACTATTTTAATAACACATTCCCTGCAGCGGACAGAGGCCATTTCGTGTTTATACGATCATATCACACCTGAGAATTGTAAAGTATCCAATTTATTATTCGTGGCCCGCATCAAAGTTATGTATTCTTTATCACATAAACAAGTAGATCGTCTACTTGGGCTCTTGCCAGCACTTTGGTCTATAAAGCCCTTTCAGTCAGATACTGAAAGTTTGATATTCATCCCAAAATGTGACGACAGCATTCTTGTAGAACTTTCGCTTTTTCTTTCCTTTTTAAAGAAGAAATAAGGAGTCCTTTCTCTCTCTTTTTTTTTAATGAATGTTTTATTGTATTGAGAAACAAATACATGAATATCAACTGGATTAACGCAAGACAGGAAACTTTCAAATGCCTTTAAAATGCAGCGCCATCATTGTCAAATTAGCTTCGAATGTTTTCGTGCGAGTTTATTAAACCGAGAGCAAATTTGTGGGTTCATTGTTTACTTGTATACGCTTTTTTCACTTTTTCTTTATTTTGTATATTCACTTACAATTTTGTACCGTCTCTATGTCGGGATAAATGCTCGGCTTTATTCGTATTCCAAGGAAAAGAATGTTGAGTTCACGTTCCTTTTGTTCGCCAAGCGTTTCACCCTCTTATCTGATCGATAACAAGGAAGGGAGCCGAAATTACAATTTATCGTGCATTTAAAGTTGCAAATAAGGAAAGACTTATTTGGAAAGGTTTACCTAAGAACTTCCTACTTAACTACAATACACGGATTAAATTAAGTTAATGAACTCTGTAGGGAGCCTGAAAATATTACTCTAATTTAGCACTACCTCATGAAAGAAGTTGTAATTATGCCAACATGTCCAGAAATTTTTTTTTCAAAAGAAGGAATTCGAATTTAATAATACAGGGTACACACAAAAGAGTGTCGTAGCTTGAACAATTTTTTTTATTTCTCTTGATGAACAGAATATTATATAGGATGAAAGAAGAAATATGACGCGCCGAACTTTTTGTTCCCCTCACCTCCACTCAAGATGCCGTGTTCTCATATTTCTATTACCATGGCCACCATGTTCTCTTGACCTCTCTCCATTTAAATTCTACTTTGGTGGATTTGTTAAAGACTATGCTTACGTGCCACCATCACTGAACGATCTTCCTGAAATACGATTTCGGATTGTTGCAGCCATTTGTAATGTAAGTTTCTTAAACTAGGAAACTTGTTCTTTCATCCGATGTAACATTTATGCTCATACCCTAAAGCTATGAGAAATGAAAAACTGTTCAAAGTTCGATATCTTGTCCAGTCTTATAAGGCGATATAATATAGATCTTAGTTCTTAATTTACAATTCAAAAATCAAAAAGACGGTGAAAAATCCGTATAATGATGAACGGATACATACAGGGTGGTTATAAATAAACAGGCCCTATTCATTTTGTGAAAACCTGGTATACACGTTATATAGATCACGGGGAAGAGATTCTGCATAAAAATTAGTTCAAATTTTGATCACCAGGGGAAATTGTGGAGCCTTAAAGAAGGGCACGCAATTTGTTGGGACCATTAAACTTATTCAATCACAGAATGCCTTCAACTTGTGCTTCATCAACATCAATAGCGTGTTCAGTGGTAGTGCGAAGAGCACCTCGAGGGATTTCTGTAATAAGGCATGTAATGCTGGCTTTCAACTCAGACAGAGTACTAATCCCTCCTCTATAAACACGATTCTTCAGGAATTTCCCACAACTAAAAAAAACCCCCAGGGATTTGAGTCCGGTGAAAGAGTAGGCCAGGCGTCCGGAAAAGCTCTAGATATTACACGATCCTCGCCAAAGTTAGCACGAAGCAGTTCCTTGAATCGTCATCCGATGTGGATAGGCAGTGGTCTGAAAACAATGTCGTTCCTGCAAACAGGAATGACTTGCTGTTGAAGGAGTTCACAGTACCGCGCAGTCGTGAAAGAGCTTTGAGAAGTGAGATTTTCCAAAAAAAAAACCCAAAAACAAAACGGTCCGAGGATAAAAAAATTAAGCAGTTAATGCAGTGACTTTTGATGCAGAACATTGGGCTATGAGGCTCCATATACGACAATTTTAAGTATTCACAGCTACAATTAAAGAAAAGTGCGTCTCATGTGGCCATAAAATATGCCATGGTATCATCAACAGCCATTCAAGTCCTTCTCTATGGCTATCCTCGAATAAAAGTTCTATTGTTTCAGGTCGTCCAGATACTGTCCATTGGATGGTACTGTGATTTATAAAAATTGTCTTTGATATATCCCAGAAAAGATGCCGCAGGATATTAAATCTAACGAACATAGAGTCAGATAACATTGCAAATCGTCATTTTAGGCATGGCCGATCCAATGTCCTGCTAAGGATTCCATCACACCTTTTGGATCTCTAGTGGCGTTTTCTACGTATGCGTCACAGAAACAAACTTGAGGCCTATATACATTACCTACCGAAACCTGATCGGCTACCGTTTTTACACACATTACAGCCTTACTTTTTGTCCTTTATGATACAGTATATGTATAGCCAAAGTTCTCCGGACCCCATTTTTGATGTTTCGTGTGGCTGCAGCGATATTGCATAGAATATTGGAAAGTCATCATTGGAAACCTTGGGATTCAACTGTTAATCTGTCACTGATTCTTCAACATTAAGGTGAGATGGAACTGCCAAAGGTAACAACTCACCTTGAATGATTAAAAGTACATTATCATTTTTTGTCAGTTTCTTTATAACCCTCCTTTGTTACTTTAAATTTTCTCTTTTAATGCATGTTGTTGAATGATTATTGTTTCTCGAAAATGAAGAAATCCACATCTATCCACTGAATTACTGGAGTGCAATAAAGGATATGAAATTTCCTGTATTTTATAGAGAATACGGAAACGTTAAATCGTGCCTACAAAAAGCTGCAGGAAAACAAAGGGAAGACTGCGTGTTTTATTAAATTTGACATAAATAGATCGGGGCGAGAATGAGTAATACGTTGTTGCATCCAATTGTAAATATTAAAAGGTGGCGCAACTTTTTCTTTTATGACGTCGCCAACTATTCTCGACCAGATGTTCACTATCAGAGCGGAGCATTCCGATAACGTATGACGTCGTGACGAGGAAACAGTGCAAGCCCAAACCTCCCGCCGTGCTCATGGCTAATTGCATTAGGCAATCGAATCCGGTTGTTTCGCTCCAACGTTTATCGCGCATCCAAAAATGATTTCGTGCACTAGACTCCTTTGCCTTTCGTGCTGGACACCCGACATGACATTCATTTCGACACGGCGTTAATTTCCCAGATGTCATCTGCTAAGCGTGGGTTTTTATCAAGCCCCGGAATCTGTTTTCAATCACGCACTGGCGCTGAAGATGCACCGTTCGCAGACGGGGGAAAGCAGCAAGTCAACGCCTGCGGCCATTTCTGTACGACTGATACCAGTCCTCCCTCCCCTCCTCTCCTCTCCTCCTTCACTTCACTTCAACCACTCTATCCTCTTCCCTAGTCAGTGGGTTGTCGCAGGTCGGGCGGCAAAATCCATGAACCCATTTAAAATGCATTAAAGCGGAATATATAGAGGAAAATAATAGATACCGTATACGGAAATGTGCGGAAGGTAATCATTCACCGCAATGGAAATGAGGACTTTTCTAACCAATAACAAAAGAATTAAAATGAATAAATTTACAAGTCAAATTTCATGCATTTTTCAAGAAATGCGTTATAAAGAGAAGGAAGGGAAAGAATATAAACGAGTCATAGATTCTGTCGCGGATATCAAATTTTACAGAGCATTTGACCACTTTCTTTAATGGCTTAAGAGTTCTACGAACGACTTTATTCGTACGTTTGAACATACTGGCAAATGAAACGACTGAGCGCAGATTTCAATAATTTACTCTTTGAGACTGCATGCTTACATTAACTGTGATGGTATTGCTCACTTTTTGATGAAATTACACAGATGCTTCAATAAGTAAGGAACAAGACGTCGCACGGCTAAAATAATCCCGATATTATTATATAATTTACTGCCAGTTCGGAGCAGGTTAATCACGGCTTTGCTGCAGGACATTAGATGGCGTCTTACGTCATTTGTAATTTGGTGACGCTTATGGTCAAACAGTGAAATAAGTTGTGTGATCAGATTTCTGCGATTTCTGAAATTCTTCGTCAACTTGGTTGATATCATGCAATTTTATGTCATGGAAACCTATATTGGTAGATCAGACATGTAAGATGTGCGAGATATGCAGCGAACTGACAGCCAAGAATGCCAACACAGATGACAATGTGTACTACATTGAAGGTTTGAGTTTCATCTGTTCGGACCATTGTAAAGGTACTTGCGTGATAGACGATTCACAACCAACCAAGAAGTTCACAAGTTTAACATTGACTTTTTCAATGCCTTGGTGTATGTCTTGGATGGAGAAAACGTGAAATAATAATATTTACAAAGACCATACTACGAGGTCTGTTTAAAAAGTAATGAGACTGTCCCAGTAAAACTCTTTATTTAATTTTTATTTCAAATCCACCTTATCGCCTTCAAAATGTTCCTTTGAGAGGCACACAATGATGGAGACGTTGCGGCTACTCCTTATAACAGTGCTGGAAGTCGTGAGGTGTTAGCACTTTCAGTTGGTCCGTCACGGCCTTCTGAATCACTTCCACGGAGGCAAAATGTCGTCCTTTTAGGTAACGTTTCAACTTGGGAAAGAGGCGCAAGATCAGGGGAGTAGGGAGGCTGAGGTACCATTTAACCCATTTCATCCCCGGACTCACGAAATTTTCCTGCCTTTATGGGCTAGAAATTGCATGACAGAGAGTGCTATGTGACATGGTGCATTGTCGTGATGCAGCATCCGAGTTTCAGCAATTCACGGTAGAATTTCAATTACGAGGCATCCATTTCCGTGACACACTAAAGAAACACTCTTTACGCGAACTTTTCGTATCGATAATGTAGTGACAGTAGGAAGTTGAAAATTATACTGAAGATCAAGCAAATGTTTGTCTAACTACCAGTAGAGGGAGACGCTTCTTGAGTTGCCAGCAAGGTCTATAGATATAAATGGTTATCGAGCTTCCAACTTTTTCCATTGTTCGCGCCAGATGGTGCATAGAACGCACTAGGGCCGACCGTGACCTACGATAGAGGTATTTCAATGAAACTGAAAATGAAACAAAAGTTTCTATCTCCCGATAGAGCGGCGTTGCAGGCGAAGTTGGGCCGATTGTACATGCAACGCCTCTTTTCAATGGAGTTCCCGCCCTATCGGGAGCTAGAAACTTTAGCCTCATTTTTCAGTTGAGGTCGATGACCATTTATATCTATAGACCGTGGTTGCCAGATAGTATGGTGTACATGCATTCTCCTCATTAATTTTTAAACATACCTCGTATATTTATTTGTACAGACATGAATGTGGCCAGCACAAATCCTGATCATAATCCAATCGAACATTTATGGCACGAGTTGGAGCATTGGGTGAAGGCCAGGGAGCCACATTTAAAATCTATTGCTGATGTGATAGGGTTCTTACAGTAAGAATGGACTCAAATACGGGAAGCTGTTTATTGGAATCGTCAGAACATCAGCACGCGGAGGTTCAACAAGATATTAAACTTGTTGAATAGAATATCACTAGTTGAATATTGTAAAATTAAATATCACTTTCCGGCAAAGTACGTGTATGTCTATAATAGTATATCTTGGAATGTTTTTGCTTTGCTGGTCATAGCCAAATAAAAAGTAAGTTTCTTCATCTATAAGTATAAACGATTAATTTCCTAACAATAGTCTTCAGTGTGCAAAAATAGAAGGCGATCACAAAATAATTCTCTATATCACAATAATTTCGACACGGGAACATTCACATCGAGTTCGTTCAAACTAAGTAAAGAGTTATTTAATAAGAAATAAATACGTATCCTAAGAAAACGCGTTCAATATGGTCTACAATTTGCTAACAACTCACACTATCTGGCCATGTTTCACAAGACACCTCTCCAAAAGCGCATGGGATCATCCGTACATGTCATACAACCTATAAAAGACGTTGACGGGTTAGAATACACTCATAGCAGCTACTGCAATCAATATGAACAGATGACGCGAACTTTGTGCAGAGGAAAGAGGGATGATAATTGGAGCCCACAGGTTTGGGCATTCGATCCGTGAGATATTCAACAAATTTCAGATACCCCGCTTGGCAGTGAGTGATGTTATTTTGAAGTGAAAGCGAGAGGGGATTATAACATGCCAACCCAAACCCAGTAAACCGAAGAAATTGACAGATCGCGACCGTCGATGATTGAAACATGTGGTGATGTCAAACAGGAAGGCTTTGTTATAAAACGTTGGCACAGGATTTTCGATCGTCTTACTTGGTTTTCATGGACAAGCAGCAGTTCACAAGCCTTCAATGCGACACGTCGGTTACAGTCGTGCAAGAAATGCCGCATCTGGACTCCAGAACAATAAAAAAAACATCCTCTTACCAGTTTTGGCAGTCCGATGGACGTGTGTGGGTTTGGCGAATGCCCGGCGAACGTTATTTACAGGACTATGTCGTACCCACAGTAAAATTCGGAGGAGGTGGCATCATGCTCTGGTCCTGCTTTTCAATGTATGCCTTGGTCCCCTTGTTTTAGTTCGCGGAACCATGAATGCCGAAGCGTACCAAACAGTTCTGGACAATTCTGCGCTACTAACATTGTGGGAACATTTTGGTAATGGCTCATACCTGTTTCAGCACGACAATACTCCCTGCCATATTGCAGGCGTTATTGATACCTGGTTTGAGGAAATGAGTGTGGGGAAACTTGACTGGCCGACCCAAGGTCTAGACCTCAACCCCAATGAACACTTTTGGGACGGATTGGAGCGCCAGGCCATGCTGCCCAAAGAACACTACTGAGCTATTTGCCAATTTGAAGAATGAATAGAGCAAAATTCCCGCCAATACGTATCGCAAGTTGGTGGAAAGTCTTCCTCGAAGAGTTGCAGATGTCATTGCGACGAAAGGCGGCCCTACACGATACTGACTTCGTGCAGGATCCGGTTTAACTTACTGACATGGGGTGTCCGGTGAAGAATGGCCAGTTAGTGTATATCTTATACGGACGGTCATTTCTCCTTAACTTAGCCGATTTTGAACACCCCTCGCTGACAAAGGAATGCGCCCAAGCCTATGTAAATCACATGGTGTATCAATGGGCATTCCATAAATATTTGTTCAGGAAACGAGCGCAGAAAATTCATGGCATGGCTAGAAAAATTAATTTTTGGAGAGGGTACGTACGAGCACTTTCGAAGGCGGGATTAGTGCCGTACGCATCGTGCAACAGCGCAAGACGGAAGGAATTCCGTTATCGAAAGCTGCTGGTAACTCCATTTTGGCAGACATACGTAACTCGGGCGTTCCCGACAAATTCACCCATGAAAAGCTACCTCGGAAGAGACCCCACTCCAGCCATTACCTGATACATTCAAAAAGTTCAGGAATATGGTAGCACAGGAAAACCCTCCGACACAGAAGGCCATGGCTCAGAAGGCAGGAGGAATATCTGCGTTAACAGTAAACCGCATAAGTTCCAGAAAGCCAGGGTTCATGCTTTTGATAAACGTCACATCCGTGAACGCAAAACCAACGCCCGCAAACTCTACGAAGGCTATCTTGCGGGGTAGAATTGGCGCTTTTTTGTCACGTTGGATGAAGCGTGGGTTTACCTCACAGATTCTGGTAAGGTTTGTACAATTACCTACCATCCAGCAGACGCGAAAGGCCGGACTGATTGCGTGCGCAAATGTCGTGAAAGTTTTCCGAAAAGCTTCATGGTGGTGACGGGGCAATCCTCATAAAGAACGGATCCAACTTCGTTGGGTGAAGAAAAACGCTAAGGTGAATGCAAATTACTATCAGGAGAAGATTTTGCAGGGAGGAGATCCCTGCGTTGCCGAGTGGCAAAGGGTTGCTTTCTCTGACGAGTCGCGGTTTCTGGTGAACAAAGTGGACGGACGATGGAGAATTCGCCAGGAAGCATCTGAGAACAGGCATCCCGACACCATCGTTGCAGACGACAGGCTGGTGGGGGAGGTGTGACTGTTTGAGGGATGTTTTCGTGGTATCGTCTGGGTCCATTAATATCGCTGGAGGGTACACTGAATGCTGTTCACTACCTCACGATCGTCGCAGACCAGGTACACCCCTTCATGTCGACAGTGTTTCCTCAGGGTGATGGCACCTTTCAACAGGACAATGCTCCCTGCCATACTGCCAAAATTGTCCATGACTGGTTCGAGGAGCATGAGAATGAATTCAAGCTACTCTCATGGCCACCAAACTCCCCAGACCTCAACCCCATTGAACATTTGTGGGACCATCTCGATCGCCATGTCTGCAAGCTGGACCCTCCACCACGCACGGTGATGGAATTACACGATGCACTGATCGCCGAATGGTCCGAGATACCTGCAACCACCTTCCGAGGACTTATTGACTCTCTGCCACGTCCACTAGCTGCTCTGCTTGCCGCCAAAGGTGGATATTCCGGATACTAGCAGGTGGTCATATTAATGTGTCCCGACCCTGTATTTGCATGTTCTTCAATTACTACATTAGAATCCTAACGATAAATAGTCGGACTGATTTGGCTTTTATTTTATGAATTAGTTATTATTCCAAAGTGTAATCTGCAACTCCAAATTTAAAGAGAATATTGTTGGCAAGAAGGAACTAGTTTTTAATATTAAAATGATCATGCAAGCAACTTTAACCTATTGTTATCTAATATCTTTCGAATCCGAGTTTTGATTCTCAATTCGTTTTCTAAATCTACATTATGTCAATCGGTGTCGAAATTTATCAGGTGTTGTCATCAAAAATCAATCCAATCACTCAACCTCTCCTAAATCAAGGAAATTTTATTAAACCGATTCTTGATCGATAGTATCGTGAGAGTGTACATGAAAAAGCAATTTATTCCAATGATTAAAGCGGCTTTCTTTACCTTCAGTGTTTTAGAATTTATGCTAATGTACAAAAATGAGAAGTAAAGTGAAGCAACGAAAAAAGATATTTATTACACGTTTTCAATTTTAGTTAATTGGTAAAAATGAATTAAAGTGAAATAAATAATCAAACAAAAGCCATGTTGCTGAAAAATTAAGCAGAAACCAGATAAAAATGTTTAACAGTCTCATTAACATATGATGTCATTAATTTTCAATAATATTCTGACAAATTTGAACACATTATAGAAACAATTTTTAAAAACCAATTGTTGGACATCGTTTAGTTTTCAATTTGACTAAGGGATATCTTTATCCATCTACATCGGCTTATAGCACAGTGCTACGCGCTAAAACAGTATGGAAAGACGCAAATTTCGATCATCCGATTCCACTTCTTAATCTTAATCTGGTAAATCAGAGAATGCACAAGAACGATATGGTTGAAGTTAATGTCGTCTTTCTTATGTATTTTATTTCATTGTTTGATCTTCTGCTATAGAAATAGCAATGGTTAGGCCACAACGAACTGCAGCTCTTATTGAACACATAGCGCACAGATTATACAGGGTTTTACTGTATGTCCTGTACAAAATTTCAGGTTATGTTCCAGGGACCTAAACAAGCTGAAAATGTCATACGAACATGCAGCGGTCGAAAACGCTTCTTTATAGAGTTAAAATGGTTTGAAGGTGTCCTGTAGTAGAAGAAGAGTTACCCTCTGAAGAAACTTGTGCTTTCCTCAGAATCATATTCAAAAGGTTTTTGTTTATTCTGCCCCAGTACAAGAAGTTGCAACTCTTCGTTAGCGGATCCTGGATGGTTGCGACATGATCTATCATAGACCTGTATTTTCCAATGGGTTCGCCAATCCATGTGGCGACGTACACAGGCTTCCTTGAAATCTAACAAAGAGCATTTTGAACATTTGTTATAGTCTTGTTGTAACCATAAAAATAAATCACTCCTACACGCTTTAACATTAACTTCGTCTACTGCAAAACACTTTCAAACAGTTATAATTCTAGAAAGAAGAGTTTGTGCCCCAATGTTCATGACATTTTCTACTTGTTTTGGTCCCTGAAACATATCCTGAAAGTTTGTATAAACCATTCAGAAACATCTTGTATATTCAAAAAGCCATTGCAGTGTTTGTGTTTTCAGGCAAGACTGGAGATAATTTATGTATGACTAGCAGAGTCACCCGGCGTTGCCCGAGATAATTACAGTTGTAGGTTAAACAGAACAACCTCATGAAGGTAAATAATAAATTTGTTTTCAGTAATTCTACAATTTCCGTCTATAGACGAAGCAGTTGTTCAGATGTTTCCGATGGCCGGATAACTTTTTGTCATCTCTGCCCAATACTCATTCATTTCTTCGCTGAAATTTCGATAGATATGAATTAATTTTATAATCCTTCGAAAGATTTTTATAGGACATAATATAATATGGTTGTTGGTTTGAAGAGTTGAGTTCATGTATGTTGAGTTCATGTTATCGGTTATGTCGTCAACTGTAGCTCGAACGATGGCACTGCGTGCTCTGTCATCTTTCACTCTTTCTGAATAGTCTGCTAACTCTCCATTATCTCCAGTTAGTGATCATTATTAAATATTTCCAAGAAAATGTTAACTTCTAAGAAAAGCCCGAACAACAGGAATTCTACGTATTGTTACAAATTCAATTTTGTTTTATAATTCTCTGAGGTGGGATGGAACCATCATTCTTAATGAACCTACTTATATTGCACATTTTGCCCGGGACTTTACTTACCCTCTTGTTGTTCTGTCTCAGATTAAAATGTTATCCATCTTCGCCCCCAGGGAGCATCAGTGGATACTTTAGACCTATCTCTTAAAATTTCCCTTGCCCTTGACGTAGAAGCTCTTATACCCTCCTGCTCTGTGTTCAGATGTTTCCAATGCCCGGATAGTTTTTTATCTTTCTGTTGCAAATTTCACTGATCAATACTCGTTCTTTCTCTTTTTTTACCAAACACACAAAATTTCGCCAGTCGTCTGGACGTTTTTAGGGAGCTCAAGGGAGACCCGTGTGATTCCTTAGCCTCCTCGATAAACATGGCCTTATATGTGTTCTGTCATTGCATAATCATATTTATGTTCGTTGTTAATAATTAGTTACCCCCCTCCCTAAAAGAGGTTAATATAGTTAATTATTTAGTGCCACACCAGTTAATGTGTTAACAAACTTTCAACCCCCCTTAGGGGTTGAATTTCGAAAAACCCCCTTACAATTGGTAAAGAACCTCTGTACAAAATTTCAAGTTTCTAGGCCTTATGGTTTGGGCTGTGCGTTGATCACTCACTCAGTCAGTCAGTTGGTATATAGATTAATTCACTAGAAAATTAAGGACTGCGCCAATATAAATTTTATGTTTTTAGACTCAAGTCAAAATTATTAAAAAAATTATTAAATATTTATTTAACATAATTTTACAATGAAGATATTGATTCTATTTTCTTGCTTAGCTTTCAGTTTTATAAAATCGGATAAATTTCTATTTAAATATAATACTAAGCCTTCAAAAAGCAGTAAAAGGTCGTTTAATGAAAAAAATTGCAATACAAAAAATAAATACTTAATTTCAACAAAACCTAGCTCTGGTAAACAATACAATTTTTTCTTGCCCAAATATTTGTCTCTTTCTTGCATCCAGACTAGATTCCTTAATAGCTTTAATTAAATAAAAAAATATCAGAGCCAACAATTTACTTCTTATCTATCCATCCACATATTTTTCTAAACCAAAACAAGACTACAAAACACAACAGTGCTCCTTCTATTTGATGTAAATTTTATTATTCAAAAAAACCAATAATCTTTCAACCTGATGAGGCTCTTTTGCATCGAAGTAATTTCACTGTCAAAACATTTTCTGTTTTCTTTTAAAACAAACAGTTAAGTGAAAAAAAACATCCTAACCTCTCTTCACATAATTAGATTTTGTACTCCCTCTGGAAAAAAAAAAAAAAGAGAAAGAAAAAAAAAATGAAACTCGAGGTAAATATTGGGAAACCGGACCCCTCTGCACTTCATTTGCTCGTCCTATCTGCAAATTCGCTTTTTTTTTTTTTCTTTTTTTCTTCCTTTTTTCAATATGTCCTTTTTCCTTTATGGGGTTTTTCGTCTTCCTACCCCCCCCCCCCTTCCTCCTCCTTTCCGTAGTTCTTTTTATTCTAATGGAAAAGTTTTCTCTCAAAAAAGAGCATTTTTAAACAAACTGTTGTTTTATTTTTTTCCATTCAGAATGATCCTAAGGTTAAGTTGTTGTTTTTCTTCATTCATTTTTCTCTTAATATCAAAATACTTGGTTAAACAGTAATTTAAGCCGCATTTAGTTTCTAAAATTTATTTCGACATTACAAAAACGTCCTTATAGAATGTTGAATAAATTATTTATTTTAGGAAGAAGTTAAAAATCCTATTAAAATTTTATTTCAACATTTTTTAAAGTTACATTCTTTTTAATCTTCATAAGATCTAAGTAACTGCCTAAAATAGAATTAATAAATAATTTGTTAGCCTGTCTATCCGGTATTTATTAGTAGATTTAAGTAATCTTACGCATTTATAGAAGTTCAGAAGTTATCGCTTTGTTTAATTTTAGAGCAGCGAGCTTTTATTGCTTTTAAAAAGTCGCACATATTTTCATCGTCTTTAAGGTTTTTAAAGCTTATTTTGTAATCGATGCACATTTTTTTGCTTTTGTTTTTCTTTTCGTATCGTCTCTAAAACTCTAAATTAAAATAAAAACACGAACGCGGAAGAAAAAAAACTAGAGAAAATTACCCTGGAGAACATCGGTGAAAACAGAATGAAAAACCTTTGAAAAAAAAGTTTTAGCCAGAGACTAACTTCTATCAAAGCTCAAAAATATTTATTTATAGTTCCCGCCCTCTGTTTTCACCTTAAATTAAAATACAAAATTCTGAGGAAAACTGAAAATGCATTCGCTATTAATGCAAGTGGTGTAAAGAGTGAATGATTAGCTGCTGGCTGTTTGATTTCAAGGAAGAAGGTGAAGCTATCTCGCCTCCTCATTCTCTATAAATCCTTTACAGAGGCCATAATAATTTCCTTTTGGGCAAAAGGCACATCACCGTTGTTTGGGATATTTAGAAGCTCCCAAAGCCGGTGGCCATTAATCGTGACATGGCGTTGACCCCTTTCGACTGTCCCCTTCCCCCACTGCCTAGCCAAGGGAAATCGATCTGGACACGAGTTTGTCTTCTGGTCAGTCTTGTTAACATGCGCTCCCAGAAGAAGGTCTCGACCTGTCCACGGGGATTTCCTCTCGCTAGATAGGAGAGGACGAGCAACGGGAGCGGAGAAAGCACCGCAAACACAAGTGAGGGGTCGGCAAAAGGTCTAAACTCTCACGAGATCGGGTCCTCAGACCAAGAGTAAGCGCTGCTTCTCCCAAATAAATGCATCCAGCCATATATAACTTTGATTTTTGACCCCTACGTGCGGGCTCTACGACTTTGTCTTTTATCAGTTTTGCATGGGAAAGCAGGGTCTTATCTCCAAATTAATCTTCACAGATGGTGAGAATTGCTAATCCAAGCGATTTGAAAAGTTTATTTCACACTTTTCATAATTTTGCGTTTTATGATGATTTCTTATTGATGCAAATGAATGTTAAGTTTAATCATAAGAGTTTTGCTTTCTTCTACATTTCCCATCTAAAGAGGTTTTTACTCAACAACCAATTCTGATTTAGATTTCTTTTTATTATAAATCCATTGTGTAATTTCGAAATTAGTCTTTTAAAAAAGCTTCTCCTAGTTCTAAGTTTACTCTTTCAGGTTAATATATAGGAGAAAAAAAAGTTGTTTTCAGGAATTCATTAAATTTGACTGGCATGGTTCTGTCGTAAAACGATAATAGATCATTATTATCCATTCTCTAAATATTTAAGAATCAGATTTCAGATTTGTATTTTAAAGAGTTTATTCCTCTTAAAGATTTCCCATATTTCTGTCTTATAAGGGAAAAAAGAAAATCATGATCTCCGACACTAAGACTATATAATAATTTCCTGAAATGAGTTTTCCTTAGCAATAATAGACCGAGATTGTTGTAATCAAGTGTTACACTTATTACTAGGGAAAGGTTCACTTGAGGACACTAGTCATAATATGGCCATTAAATTCAAACCAGGAACCACGAGTAACCGTCTCTTCACTCTAATCAACTGAGTCAACACAAAAACAAAAGCTGACCATACAATGTGCCTTTTTGTGCTTACTACTCTTTACTAATCATGGCGTAAAATCAAAAGGAAAGAATTCCGAAGAATAGTTTCCGAGTTACGCAGTCAAAATCGTAGCACGTGCTGGTTAGTACTCGCATGCGAGCACGGGTTACTGGTTGGAATATGATCAATTTTTAGCGGTATACATAGTTTTATGTACCCTGTTGTTTTACCAACTTCATCATTCTAGATGTTACAGAACTTGAGTTATTAGCTTGATCTTGATAGCGGCATTTTTATTTCTGTTCATATCTCGGTTATCGTTCAAATTCGGACCTATGTTCATATGAACTTTTTTGCTTAGAATCACACAAACTACCCCCCCCCCCCCTCCAAGTTTGTACAGACCGTTCAGATACACCCTGTATACACAAAATACCAAAATAACTACATTACAATTTTTACATCCTCTCCCCCCCCCTAGTAAATTGCACTTACGCTAGCGATTGACAAGGGTACTGATTATGCAGAAAAAATTTATTTTAGACGCATGCGTAACCATTCACGCACCGCTTGGACTTCCTCGTTATTCTAGAACATAGGTTCACTTAGTGCATCTTTCAGTGCGGCAAATGTATGGAAATCTGAAAGTGCGAGATCAGGTGAATATGGAGAGTAAGTTAAGCAATCAAGCCACAAGTCTTCGATGGTAAACAATGTCATACTAATATTGTGTTATCTCGCATTGTCATATAGCAAAAACACGCATTCACTAAACAAAAACCTGAGCTTAACTTCGCTACTCCAGCTTCGAGCATTTCTGTATGGGTAGTATTTCCCAACATCCTATGCGCGAGGAAGAAATGCCAGTCTCTTCTATGAATAGTGTAAGGATGCCTCCACAAAATAACGTAAAACTATCACGGTATATTTCTTTTTCGGTTATTTATTGCATGAGCTTTGTATAAAAGGACACCCTTCATTTCTCTGTCCTCTGTGGAAACAATTAGAGTGACGAGACGGACACTTTTGATTCCTGACTCGAATCGAGGCTCAGATCATGATTTTCTAATTTTTTTTTTTACTGATATCAATAAATGACTAAAATATTTTCTTGAGTCCCAATTTCTGCGTCAATTTCAGTTGAATAAAACTGTATATGTGAAAGATTTCTAGTGATTCTGCAATCCCTGTTACAGTGTATTTAAGAAATCTTTATCTAACCCAGATGAATGTCTTATTTTGGTATTAGTCTGAAACATTACTTAGCTGAGACATAAATGCCAAAACTTGAAAGCATAACTTAAAAGCAAAGCAACGAAAATAATTTTAGTTTTAAAAACAAGTCATTGAAGACAAAGATATATAATCCAATCAAGGACTATAAAAGAATCCCAAATTATGGTCGTCACTGCTACACTTGTTGTTGTACTGGAGGAACAAGGGTTTTCCAGACCAACCCAGAGGGCAAGTAAGACATCTGACTGAACAAACACGAGGGGAATTCACCACAGATGTTGTCGCTAGAAAAGGCTTAATCGGATTTCTGATCAGTCTTTTCTCTCCTTTCTGCTTTACTACTCATTCTCTCTCTCCTCCTCCTCCCCCACCCCTTCGTGGTTCTCTTCACTCCTCGTTCGTTTGTCCTCTCTCTCCCTGATCTTTCTCTCCTCTCTCTTATTACATCTTGATTCGTGTTTTTACTGTCCAATTTATTTACAACAGAAAGCAAAACTTTGCAGCCAACTTCATTAAAAACTTAAAGACTATAAAAAATAGATTTTATATATTAAAAAACACTCTATTGCATTAATTTTATAATGTTTACATGGAACCATATTACCTTAAAGCTATAACATGGAGCCATATTCCCTTTAAACATTGGTCTAAAGAGTCTTACCAGTTTCAAATTTTGTTATAAAAGCACCTCTAGTCATAATGAAATGTTCATAATATTGGCTGACATTGATATATGACGTATACTCACATTTATTTATTTTTAATTGTAATTCTATAACATGGTAAAGTACATTCTTCAAATATTGATAACTGCCGTCGTTAAGGATTCTAGAATGGCCGCGGATTTTTAAAGAACAATTCTGCTTCGAATGTCACCGATCGTTTACTTTCTTTTCAATGATTCCGTAACCCAGGAAACAATTCTATTGTTCTTTGAATGAATCAATCAGGAGGAATTTTACGCAAAGTAAATGTTATCCGAACTCATGCAGAGTTCTTTTTCGATAATAGTATGAGATTTCCAAGCGGTTTCCGATCGTATAAATGTTAAGGGCTTTTTAATGTTTTTGTTTTTACGTTAAGAAAAGCTTCCATCTCCTAAATGCTAATCCTTGTTTTAAACTTCCGTAAATAAACATTTTTCTTTAAGTCGTTAAAGCAGAGAGTTTTTCTTTTATATTGGCAAATGGAGCTTTTTAATCATTTTTTATCATTTTTAACATCAATATTGAAGCATTAAACCTTATTTTTCATATTTATTTTCAAATTTAAGATAGAATTATTCCAATAATATTTAATTCTTCTTGGAAGTTATTTATTAAAATTTTCACATAACATCCATTTACAACTGAAAAAAAATAATAAAATTTTCATTTCATTTTATTCAAATTTTTTAATCTTTTTGATCTTATAATAAAGATAAACAAAAATTAAGTAAATATGGCAAGGGGTCTTTTGTATTCTTCCTTGTTGAGTGTTTTAAATTATCTCCTTCTTTAGCCCTGACGGAATTCAAAGGCGAATATCCGTTGAACACGCGGTTCACCTTCTTCACCCCTTTTAAGACCTCCCTAATACAGGCTGAGCGGTTTTCAGTTTCGGTGAAGTGAATAAACTCCTATCCTCCCTCATAGCACTTTCCTCCTTTTTTCCTCACTCTCGTCCACATTATCTCACAGCTAGAATTTTCATCTCTTTCTTCCGGATTATCTTCAGAGCCACGGAGCTTTACGACAATCATTTTGTTAGACGTGAAAGGATGAATGAACTTAAAGAATAGTTAACTTACCAAAAAAAGGGCCATAATAGTTCATCTTTTCACTGATAAACATGTAGAATTAATTTGCACATTGTTTAGACTGCAGCCCTCACCTGTTTGAACTCTTTAATTAAACGGTAGTTCGCACCTTACTTTCTAGCGTTTGCTTCACACTTGGATTGTCTTAAAACTGAATATCTTTTTGCGGAATACTAAATAAAAGAACATAAAAATAGACATATTTTCTTTAATTCCTTTAATTTTTATCTATCTTTTTAATGTTATTCTTAGAGAATCGTTCCGAGAATTCTTTGTTATTTTTCCCGTTGTTTTGATTTTTGGTTTATTTATTGTATTTATTTATTTATTTATTTATTTATTTTATTTGAATTTTACATCAAAACAGGACCAAACGTAAGAAACAAAAAGGTACCGGCAAGACTTTGTTTTGTTTTTTTTTGTTTTTTTTTACGTGCGTCGTCTGTTCTTGTTTATCTTCCTGTGTTTCTACTGTGGCTGTTACTCTACAAGACCTTCTCTTCACCTGTGTTTTTTTGTCCACATCAGTTTTCATAAGATTTCCACCTCATTTGTATTTCTCTTTGGGTGACTTTTATTTAGATTTATTATTTCACAATTAATAATAATAATTTGACTAGTGATCGATTAATAAGTAGTGTATATTACACAAAATATTAAATGAATTTAACGTGCATTTATTTTAAAATTTGATGCACTTACTTAAATGTTTTCTCCTTACATTCATGTGATGGCTTAAAATACATTAATAGATGCGATAAAATTGCTCTTGAGTTATTAATATTCATTCACATTCATTCCTCATTTAAATTGTATATGAAGTAAAAATCTATAAAATTAATAACGATACCATCTGCTAAACTTATGTTTGTAGCAACATCTGTTTAATTTACTTGAACACCATTATGTCCACCGTTAGTTTCAAAGGAAGGAAATACATCAGAGGTAGCAATAAAGTGTTTTCATAAATCATTGTGGTTAGCAACATAGAAAAAATAATTATTGGGAATTATTTAAAAATTAAATACAGAGTTAGCAAGAAATAAGTTTCCCACTTCAGAGGACTGTAGAATGCGTTCTATTGGTCCAAATGAGATAAAATTTGAACTACAGATAATTCAAATGATGCGCTTGACATTTATTAAATAAAAAAATTTTATTACAAAAATCCGCCGATAGATGGCGGTGTAATACACATAAACGTAGAGAGGCGTTGGACTGCGGCGGCCATTTTGCTGCCTTTCTTCTATTTACTAAAAGCTGAGCCAATGAATAAGAACTTGCTTGAAAACTGTTTAAGCTAGACATCATAACTCCTCCCCCCCTATTTTTATTTTATGTATATTTACGAATGTTATAATTTAAATTTGTCATTAAAGTAATTTAATTTAGGTAACATACTAGTTAGCGATGAAACAGGACTCGCTTTAAAACTATTAAAAAGTCATTTACAAAATTATTTGTTTTCCTATTTTTATAATATATATTATTTTATTTATATTTACAAATGTTACGTTTCAATTTAAGTCATTAAAATGATTTAAGTTAGATTATTTATGTTACGTCTTCATTAGCAAAATTAACAAAAATATTTTTCTGAGAGGGGGGAAAAAGAAAAGAAAAACAATATTTTTTGTTACTTTTTATATTTACTCCACATTCTTAATAACTGCTGGCATTGCCATACTCCTGCTGTCATAAAATTTTTTCCTAACAAGTAGGAAAGCAAGCGGCTAAAACTTGAACGCTCTTAAATTTCATTAGGTCATGGAAACTCAGTTTTGATAATAAAAAGCTGGCTTCGTTGCTTCTTATAAATTTTTCTGCTTCTTCCAGTAAGTTGTTAAATACAGCTGCATTTACAAATTTAAAAGGCGTTTGTTCATGGCAAGTTTTAAAACATCTTAATTCATTGAGTCTTTTGACATAGACTTGTTCCCAGTTCTTCACCATGTTCGAATTGTTCTTCAGAAAAATGTTTCTGTAAAAGATGATTAGATTTTTAACATAAATAAAAAGAAAATTCATTAATGTAGTATATTCTGCATTTTACGAGTTGTAGTTCAATGGAGGGTAAAATGCAAGAAAAGGGAGAAAAAATACTCAGAGTAAAAATACAGGTACAAAACCCTTAGAGAAAAAAGCTATGGTAAAAGGGTAAAAGAAGACATAACCTCCAAATAAAACCTTAATTTTTATATCATTTTTATCGAGTTATCTGAAATTTTATTGAATTTTTTTCCTTGTATTGTGTAGCGTGTGTTGGGGGGGGGGGGGGGGTCTTTTAAAAAGTATTTTCTATGATTAATTTACTGAATAATTTTTTTTTATTCTAGTGATTTAGTGGGAATTATTCGTGACTTGTTACTGCTGTTTACAGCACGGCATTTCAGAATAAATTAAAAGTTAACAGCAATTAACAAGTATGCATTCGTACAGAGGCACATAGAAACTGACTACACGAAAGGCAACAAAATGGCGATCGAAGGGTCACGTGTGACCGACCAGCCAATGAGCTTGCATTCCTGGCGGCATACGTTCGGGGAAAAGAATACCCGTACTCTCTATTATAGTGCTCTACATAAACGCATTTCATATGCTTTATCAATGTAAAAAAGCATAATGAAGTAGCATTACAACTGCTCAATATGTCCCCCTTCATGTTCTTCAATGTGCTCTAACTGCAGAACCATATTTTCCACAGCTGACAGCCGGAATATCAAGAACATGGCGCCGAATGCTGTCATTCAGATATGGCACATATGCTGGCCTTTGACGGTAGATCTTGTCCTTCAGAAGTCGCATGGGGTGATATCCGGCGAACGAGGAGGCCATGCCATTGGAAAATGACGGCTGATCACCCATGTATCTGTGAAATGTGATGGTAGCAATTGCTTTAGACGACGATCAATATGAGGAGGTGCGCCATCCTGCATGAAAATGATGTCTGGAAGGCATCCTCGCTGTTACAGTTGTGGGAATACAAAACTCCTAGACATATGACAGTACCGTTGTCCTGTTACGATACAGGTTTTGAATCCATTTGCAGTTATCTCTTCGAAATAATACGGTCCAATGATAAAGCCATAAAACTACGCCATACGGTCACTTTTTCAGGATGCAAGGGTTGTTCCTGGACAGCGTGAAGGTTGCTCGCTGCCCAAATTCAGCAATTGTGGGTGTTAACTTGCCCATTGAGGCAAAAATGGGCGTCGTCACTCCACAGAATGTTCCAAGTGACGTCAACCACCATTCGAGCAAGGAACTGAAGAGCAAAAGTTGTAGGAAACTCTGTGTTCTTGTACTGCAGTGGTGCCCGACTTGATTTTGTAGGGATAAAAATGCAAAACCCGCCGTAAGATTTTTTGTATAGTGGAATACGGCATATCCAATACACGGGAAACAACTGGCACACTTACATTACCATGTGGCTACTGACTGCTGGCTTCAACGATCGCGGTAGCCACACTTTCGACGCTAGAAGACGGGATTTGCTTTTGTCCTCTGCCTGGAAGAATGGCAAGTTACCAAGTTATTTAGAATTTCTGTATCATCTTGCGTAAGATACATGGAATCATTGGACCTCTTCGTATCCGCTTCATACGACGGATTTCCTTTACAGCTGCAACGGCGTTCAGCTGGTTCTGGTACAATAATTTTACCAGTAGCGCTTTTTCAGGCAACGTAGGCATCATGTGCAGAGCAGGTAACAAATGCTCGTGCAGAATCCGCCGTCTTTTTAACGCACATGATGTTTCACATTTTCCATATATGCAAATAAATACTAATAATTGGATGTTCTATGAGGATTTTATACACGCCATACCTTAGATGTTTAAATTATTGATGAAAAATAGGAAAGAAAATTCCACAGCCTGGGAATGAAAATTGGTTGGCGCATCTGCACGGTGAGCAGAAGGTTCCTGGTTCGATCCCAGGCTGTGGAATTTTCTTTCCTATTTTTCATCAATAATTTAAGCATCTGAGGTATGGCGTGTATAAAATCCTCATAGAATATCCAATTATTATTCTTTAACGATTATTACGCCAGTAGGAAAGATAGCGCCAGCCTGCGAACTGGGTACTGCTCCAACCAGCCCTAAGGGCACGTAGATAGCGTAATGCTTCCATGTCCGCAGTGGCGCAATTGGTTGGCGCAAATGCACGGTGAGCAGAAGGTTCCTGGTTCGATCCCAGGCTGTGGAATTCTCTTTCCTATTTTTCATCAATAAAATAAATACTATTTGTGTTAGAGCGCCATCTGTTGGTGAATATTTGTATTACACTATTTTTTTAATAAATGTCAAGCGCATCATTTGAATTATCTGTAGTTCAAATTTTATCTCATTTGGACCAATAGAACGCATTCTACAGCCCTCTGAAGTGGGAAACTTATTTATTGCCAATCCTATATTAGATATTAAATAACAAATAAAATAAAATAGATAAATCAAAAATAATAAAGCTGACGTTTCGGATAAAGGTTAAAGCTTTGTCAAAGCAGGGAGGATAATTCTCTAAAGCAAGAAGAATATTAGAGAATTAACCAGCTTTTTATTTTTGATTTATCTATTTTATTTTTTACTAGATGTTGTCCTCGCTTCGCTCGTGTAGTGAGGGAAAGCCAATGATGACGGACAGAATTATAAAAGTTAATTTAATATCTATTATTTATTGTATTCCAGGGTGAAACATGTTAAAAAAAAGAATAAAAAACATCTCTCCTTAGCAATGTGGTCTTGAGAAACAAACTTATCAATACTGTTTTACTCTTTCGTGTTTTCTTTTTTACGTTCCTGGGTAAAACGCCCTTTTGGCCACTTGTCTAATGTGAAGTTTAAAAAACATTACTTAACAATTTGTACAATTTTTATGTGAAAATACAAAATCCTAATTAAGGAAAATCTATTGAAATTATTTAGCCTATTCACTTCATAAGCGCTTAATATCAATTTTATAAAAACATTTAGCTGAAAATGGGCTAATAGAAATATAATCATAAATGATTGTTGGTCGTCTAATTTATAATGTAAATCTTTCATTAGTAAAATTATTAAATTAATTGGTCAATAAAAAAAAGCAGCTGTAATGTTAATTAGAGTTTTCCTAAATGGTCGAAAGCCATGACGTGCAATTTAATTTACTTTTTCTTAAAAATATATTTGGCCACTGTTTTATGGGATGAAGAGATGTTTTTTAATGCCAAGCCAAGAGAATTATAATGGCTTCTCTCCATTTCATCCGGATACCAATAGAGTTGTGTCGAATCTTTTACAAGGGGGCGTATTTTTAAAATGTTTTCCCTCTCTTTTATATCGGCGCCTATTAAACGGCAGGCCCGAGATAATTCCGTCGAGGTAAATGCCCAGGTATTCGCTCGAATTCCCTCCGGTATTTAATTGGTGTGGTCTCTGATGGAGACCGACCGAATAGGATCGTCTGTAGCCGTAGTTAAACGTGAATAATGCGCAGACGTTGGGGCTCATCAGCCGGGGCCGTGAAAAGGGAATGCCCGCGGCACGCCGGTCAATTCCGACCACCGATGCAACGTTTCCTTTACCATCGACCATTCACTCGACCAATTTCCACAGATTCAATTATTTTGCTCGGAAATGAATGCGTTTACTTAGGAATGAAAACGGAAACTAATCTAAAAGATTCGACCAAAACTTCGCTTTCTCCAAGTAAGGCGAAGTAAGAATGAAAAAAAAAATACACCCTAACTCGGTAGATCTTTGTAAAACTTTAATTATGAAATTAAACACGTAAATGCATGCCCGCAACCACTTTAAAACTTAAATTAGTTAGCAAAGTGACTTGAGCATATATAAATAGCATCCCCCCGTAACGTTTAAAGTCCTTCTAAAAATTGCATTTTTAAATATGATGTTTTCAAGATGATCATTTTTAAGAAATTCAAAGCCTCTGTATTTATTATTTAGGATGAAAATTTCACATACTTTCATACACCCATAAATATAAGGATAAAAATGTAAAAATCATTTTACAATTGGCTTCAAGCTTTACTCAAGAGGTCTTTCTTTTAAATAATTTTTCATTTTTTGCATTATTTAAAAATATGAAAATGACTTCCCTGAAAGAGGAAAGTTTAGCCGACGCAAAGTTAATTCACTTTTGAAAGACTTATGATCTTATTCCAGTATAAATTCGCAGATCAACACATTTAGTCTGTTCCGGCAAAGATCTCGTAAACCTAATGAAGACGCATCTGTAACTATAATTAGAAGTTCAATTGCGATATACGCGATACAATCAAAAATAATTCGGACAACCTTCCGTTGTAGTGAGTTCTGCCATAGAGATTACAGACGAGTATAAGAAAGTCCACAGATCTCATTACTAAGCTAAATGACTGAACATGGTGAAATGACTGGATGTTATCGTTGTGGAAAATGTATTCGTTAAAATTTCCCCGATATTACATTTCGTTTAATAATTCTACGTGTCTCGTCATAAGTTTTAATAATTGTAAAGATAATTTACAGAGTTCCTGGAATATACCCTGCATTATTAAGAGAATTAACTCGTATTTGTATCCTGTCAGGATTATTTCACAAATTACATGTGACAATAAGCGGTGTGTTATTCTTCGACAAGTTGAAGGAGACCGTAATCGTTACCATACAAAAGTCTAGTCTAAACCCTGCTCTTGCTGTCAGCTACAAGCCCATAAGCTTACTACCTGTGCTGTCAAAAGTCTTCGAACGCGTCATTCTAAGGAGGTTTAACTGTTTCTGTGTGGCCTATAGTCTTGTAGGTGAGGAGCAATTCCTTTTTTGCCCAGAACACTCTTGCCAACTTCCGATCTGGAGGCTTGTTGCAGATCTAAACACTCTTCTTAACTGCGCTAAGTACGGTGGTCTTGTCTCCTTGTGATTTTCCTGACCATCTGATTGCTTTAATTAGTTTCTTTCTGTCGATCAGAATATTTTGTGTCAAGGTTGGCTGTTTCATATCTAACCCTTGTGACGTCAATGCTAGCGTTTTCCAAGGATCTGTACTGCATTGTTCAACTTCTTCATCCACGATTTCCCAACTTTTGAGAAGTGCAAGCTATGTCTGTTTGCTGACGACGCGGCCATAATGACTAGTGCATAATCCCACTCACGTCATATCTCGGTTGCAAAATGCTTTACATCAATTCGAGAAATGGTGAGCTAAATGGAGGCTAAATCTAAACAATGATAAATGCAAGGCTATGTTCATTACCAAGAAACTTCGAAGCCTCTCTTCCTTTCTGGTAAAGAGCTCGAATGGGTGAAAAATTACAAACCTCGAAGTCGTGATAGATGCCCAGTTAAATTGGAGTGACCATGTCTCCTATGCTATCAATAAAGCTAAGAAGGCAAAATTCCGTCTGGTTGCTCTTCTGGGCCGAAACAGCGCATTTGGAATAGATAACAAACACTTGCTATATAAAATGGTAATCCGAACCATTCTTCTCTATGGTATGCCTACCTGGGCCACAATATGCAAGTCCAGATGGAAGGACCTGCAAACCTTCCAAATCGTTACCCTGAGGACCACTGCCCAATTTGATACGAGAGTGGCAACTAAAAGTTCTATTCCTGACGCTATCGGTTTATCTCCCATTGGTAACCTCGTCCAGAAGTCGCTGAAGATTCTGCTTCCGAAGATTAAGGACCATCCCAATCCTTTGGTTGCAGATATTCTGGATCACCCGCTCACCTTTAGAAGTTCCCTCAAGCATCGCAGGTCTCGTCACACCTTGGACGTTAACTTCGACGACTTTCAAAAGACCATCTTTTTAATGTACTGGATTTCCTAGCATCTCTGTGTCCCTCATCAATTAATCTGCTTCACCGTCCAGATAGGAAAGGACTCCTTTATCCTCTGGATGACTTAACTAGGTTCATCTGTCTTCTTTCCTAATTCAGCGTACTTCCTTTAACTACTACTTGGACGAGTATAGCAGTGAAAGCATTGCTTCCGAACCTCTCGTTTTGTTTTTTACCCTGCGCTGCTCGATTGTCGATTGTTCTTAACAATATTCAACATTTTTATTTCGTTGTCATTTAACGTTTATCATGTTCTTATATCATTTACTGTCTCATTATGTAAGGGCTGCTAGCCCACTTCTCTTGTATCCTGATGAAGGCGGGATTAAATGCCGAAACTAGTTGGTTTTAAACTACAATGTTGTACTGTAAGGTCTCTTTGCATTTTGTTTATAATTTTTTAACATGTTTCTCTTCTGAATTCTTACGAAGCAAAGAGAGTGAGTGCCCGTGCTATTATCTACAGATACGGATGGCAGGACATAAAAACCATACAATGTGCGAGGGCGGTCCGATAATAAAGGTACAGGGGACGGGCATACGAGACCTGCGCGCGCAGCTACGACATCACATGCATACATAATGATGACATGTCAGTAGTAGTTACCACTGAAACGGTTCGTTCGTTGAGTCAATTCCTGGCGTACAGCAAGTTGACAAAATGACCGGTGTTATCGACAAATATGACTGTGAGCGTAAAGTCTTGCTTTGTGATTTTTCTGGCCCCCCCCCCAAAAACAACCGTTTAACAGCGACAGATACAGCGACAGAATGGAAAATTTGCGAGAAGCCATTCGTCGAAAGCCACTAGGACGATTGCGCGCTGGAGCGAAATTTTGCATGATGGCGCACGACCTCACACCTCGAACAAGACGAAAGACTGACTGAAAGCATGAAAGTGGGAAATCCTAGAGCACCCCCCTACAGTCCGGAACTCGCCCCACCCGATTTCTACCTTTTCGGGCCTCTAAAGAATTTTTTATCTGACAAACGATTCCCTAACCAAGAAGCATTTTAAGCTGAAATTCGACAATATCTCGTTAATTTGGGACAAGAAGCGTACCGTGAAGGAATGTTTAAACTGGTGAAGCGCTGGGACAAATGCTTAAATGTTCACGGCGACTATGTTGAAAAATAAACAAACCTTTGTAGTATTCATGACATTTCTGTCGACATTTGTTTCTTTGAATATGGCAAGAATAATTTGACCTGTACCTTTATTATCGGACCACCCTCGTACAATTATATACAATCATGTAAACAGACTTCAATAACAGAGTTCTTTCCAGAAATAAATAAATAAATAAATAAATAAATAAATAAATAAATAAAAAGATGCATGTGTCTCAACTTATTACCTAACACAACATTTGAGTTTTTCAGCGAATGGACAACAATTTTTCAATCCCGGATAAAACGTAATCCTAGATAATACGTTCCTTTTTTTTTTTTTTGCTCGGTCCCTTGAAACACGTACTAACGGGTTTCTACTGTATATTGAAATAAACTTTCTATTATAGTACTGTCTGCTTTTTAAGCAACTTTCTCTCAATAAATAGGTTTGAAGACCGTCATATCTACAGGGACACTATATATATATATATATTATTCATTGCGGTTCCCGATACAACTTTCATACGCAACCTTTATATAGGGCGATTAGATAGTTAATCTAAATATAGCATACGTTTCCCAATATTTTAATCTGATTTTTAATATAGTACTATGCGGTTAACCAATACATATGATTTTTAATTTTAGTACTATATAGTTGATACCTTAATTCTCATGAAAATGCTCTGCTTTAGTTTAAGCATTGAAAACGATCACCGATTTAATCATCAAAATATCTAGGATATACAGTATGGCGAATCAACGCATGAATATTTTATTTTCACCGAAAGGCAAATATTTATTTATTAAAATTTCTCAGATAATATTTAAAATAGAAACATTAAAACTGTATTTATTAATATTTTGCGAAATGAATAAAGCTTTGATTTCTTCGAAGGATTTAAATTATAATGGGAACTTTTTAATAATATGTCAAATTTTAGAATTTTGCATAAAAAGTAAAGTTTATAAATGGGAATTCTGTTCTACGTGAGTCATGAACTTTTCAAGCTTAAAACAAATTCTTATATTATCTATCAGAACTTTAATTTAAAAATAACTTAGCATCTACAGTGTATATTCTCGTTCAGGTAACTCGTGCAAAGAATCTAAACGCTGACTAGACTAGCAGCCCTAGGAAGAAACGGTAATTAATCATCGCTTATCAGTTTAAATACCTTGAAAAACTTCAGATAAGCAAACGTTTCATAAAAAAACCTACATTCATATAAAAATATTCGGTGATTAATTACTTTTAAGGGAATAGAGAAAATGCAACGATGAAATTAGAGAGAGACTTATCTTTGCAATGAAAGTGAATTTAATTTCACACTCTATAACCTCTTTAATACTGATTTCTGGCCATATGGGATATCGGGTAATAAATAAATGTTTATAGCCCTGTAAGAAACTTTTAAAGGGGTTCGAAAAATCCCATCCATTAGGGGATTAGTGTCGACTAGCTAAAGCGCTCTTCATCCTATCTGCATTGACACACATACAGAGGGACAGCTTAAACTGACAGATCACCTAACGACGACCCATCACATGAATCACCTAATAAATACTTCAATAAAATCAAATTCTGATGACAGCCCATGTATTCCCCCCAACAACAATAAGATCCTCGTCGGGTTTTTGAATACGTTAATAGTGTAGTGTAACATTACGTTGCCTGGTTGCGTCCTTATCAATATGACACGCACTGCAGCAGCACCAACATCACCACCCGAACCTCTTGTTTCAATCGGTTTAATGGGCTCAACGTTAAACGATTTTCAATTGCGGATTAATGTTAACTGAATTAGTTAAGCCCGTAAATGATTTCGATTGAAGTTTAAAAATCTTAAACCTATTACGAGTTCCATATGTAGCTAGCTTTTAAAGCGCATACAAACATTTGAAGTTTCGAAACGAGCTTCTTTTGTTTTTTAACAAAGTTTTTTATGGTTGTTTCTCTTAATTAAAAACTTTAAAAGGTGTTCTGATTATATAAGTTTTTATGGGTAGGAAGTATGAAATGTCAACAGTTTGTATTATTGAACTATTTACCATGTAAGCTTTTCATAGTATTTGATTTATAAATTTCTATAACTTTAAGAAGGTTGGTGGGTTTGTTAGAATTTAGGCGTCGACTAGTAAGGTCATTTTGCGCCTTTTACACAAGTTATATCTGTACGCAGCCCAGGACAAACACAAACATCCATGCCCACGGCGGGATTCGAACCCACAACCAGGCGAACTCGAGAACTAGAAAGCCTACGCCCAAGCCCTCTCGGCAACCTGGCCGGCACTTTAAGAAGGGATCACATTGTTCACTTATGATCGATTTCATATTGGAGCCACCAACATTAATTCTCATTTGTAGCTTTAAATTAGTTTTCCACAATACCTTCAAACAAACGGCAAGTCTCACCAACATTAATGTGATAGAAGTGCAGATAGCATTCGTATAAAAAGTCGGCATTTTTATGTGAATGATAAAATTGAAAACCCTGTCTTTGATTCAGATAAGATTTACCCAGAAGGTTTTAATCGTAGAAAAATTTACACTTTTAGAAATACTTAATTTTTTCCTTAAGAAGTAGTTTAAACTCTATTATTTCGGTAATAGGCCACCTGAAGGTAATAGGTTTTAAAAACTGTCATCAGAGAATACAGATAGTTGAAGCAGATGAGGGTAGTCGGAAAAGAAACTGTTCACCAAGGTGCATATAAGAATGCGCGAATAGTTTGATCGTCATGAGGAGGATTATCCGAAAATGCAAAGCAAGCCAATCTGAAGAGAGAAGTAGCGCGAAACACGGCAGTAGCCATCTTGACCAGCAGTTCCAATGCGCTCTGTCAGAGCAGAACTTCTGAAAGAAAATCCAATGACGCAGTGAAATAATGCATCACAACGAACAACTGGATCTATCATTCATGAAAACTTTGGTCATAAATGCTGCCACCGGTGGATCACAGCACTTATGGAAAAACATATGCGTATGCCTTACGAATATCAGAAAATAATATGAGGGGCACTTGGCCAACTGGCGATGAGTTAGGCCTAACAATGAAAATGGCGGTCTGTAACTTTTTTAAATGTACCAATTCTAAAGATGTGTAGCAGACGTTTTGTGGCTAACGTCTTATACATGTTCTAAATATGAAAAACATACCAACAAATTTAACATTCAGGGAAATGTGTCGAGAATGCTCAAACACCATGTTGTGAGATCAATTGCAATTCACGTCTGAGAATCGCTCCCTCTGCAAGAGATCACGTGGTCATGACATTGGGTAAGTCCATCAACCTCGTTGCACACAAGATCAGTAAAAGTAAGGTCTGCTCACGCGCAGGTGGGCGTCACCGCAAGTGACGTCACAGGCACCCATTCGCCTTGCTTCGTATGTTGTTTATATTATTAAGCCCCGAGTAAATCACAAAATCAAGCGAAAAATTACTGTTTTTTATTTTTTAATTACCACATTGCGCTGTAATCAAAAACAATCAAAGAAAACTATAAAATTAAATCTTAGTAATTTTTTTCATTTTCTTTATTTTTTTCCTATTTATTTCAGATAGCTTTCTATTGAATTCCTTAATTCTGATGTTAGTTCTTATCAAAACAAACTTTTTAATAACTTCAAATGAGATGTCTGTTCTGTTTAAGGCTGAATAAGCTGAATTTGCAACATTAGTAATAATTTGTGCATTTTTATCAATAGATTGACCAAGAAAGGTTTCAAAAATTTGATTACACTGAAAAAATGTTGACAGCTTTTATAGGGCTAACTTTGTCAATATGGGCAGATTTTGAGATGGAATTGCACTTTTGGTTAACAGCACGAGGCTAAATTTTATTCCGGCTTGTTTCCATGTTAATGGAGTGATTGACAGTTCTCATGAATCGCTGGTTGAAATATTAACACTCTTTAATTTGTGAATCAGTCTCATTTACAGAGTGAATAGCTCAAAATAGTTCATGAAATAATGTGCCACTGAAGTAATATTTAAGTAGGAAATTCAATCTTACATGTATTCAATGTGGAAATGTAGCAAAACCAATAAAATGATTGAACTAGTGAAAATATTTATTAAAAATTTCAAACGATGCTAATATTAAAAAACAATCTGAATAATTTCCCTAATATCGAGATAAATTGATAGACGCTTTGGAAAAACTCTTAATTGAATTTTTTTTTACCATCGAGGTTGCCATTGTCAAATATTTGGAAATAAAATAGTAGAAATTATCTTAAATAGGCTTATCTATGGTACTCACGAAGTTTTTGGAATATTGGCTGCACCTTTCTTCATGTACAGTCGATCGGAACTTTTTAGACCTCTGACTCGGGGCAGTTTATTCAAGAAATGGGGTTAATATGACGGTGATTTTAGTTCCAAGACGTAATATGGCGGCGATAATATTTTACATCTTGGAAATAGTATTACCATGGATGGTTTCTTCATTATGCAGCAGTAAATAATGACGATTTTTGAAGAAAAGTTGGAATGAATAAGAAAATTTCAAATTTTATGTACGTGTCGAATTTGTATTTTAATGAATGAACTTAAAAAGTGTGTCTGCAGAAAAATTTTATATTTTTGAAATTCTGATTTCGGATGCTTAAAAATCATCTAAAAGTAGAATAGAAAGGTCTTAAAGACTAACACCTATCTCTAAGTTATCATCGATAAAAATAGACTAAAAACCTTGAGTTCCTGAAATTTTACGATCGTTTTTGTAATGTAGGCTCGCGCATTCTCAACGGCTTTATTATTAAATAGTTAAATTCCTTCTGTTGAATTACATGTTTTTCTGAAGCAACGTTGACTTAATCTCAGCATTGATGAAATTCTAACCTTCAAATATGCACAACAATTAAGACCTTGGAAACTTTTTTATAATAAATTAAGACTACAAAGTTTTAAAAATATGGACATATTTTCTGTCCAAGCGAAAAATAATAAATGAATATAATTATAAATAGATTGTAGTATCTTAAAATGTCTATTATATGTATATTGTATATCCACTCTTAGTAATGAATATGATTAGTTTACAAAACTTAATGCGATTTGAAAAAATTAATTTTTTAGAAGGAAATCCCACATAAACTGTTATTAACCCAATTTAAATATTATTTGAATGTATAAGAGAGCTTTAATTAAACAAGGAATAAAGTAACTCTTCAGCAGAATAGATTCAAACATTTAAATAGAAATTGAACTTTACTTTAAATATTGACACATTTTGTTTCCAAGAAAGAGTAATTCTAAAATGAGACTTTTAATCAGCTATGACGAATCTTCGCTGCATCATTAAAAAGGAAGAATTCGTTGCTTTCATAAAAAAACAGAGCTTTACAGGCGCAATTGGATCCTCTTGTGAAGGCGCTCAATTTCCAAGTGATGGCGTGTGACCGCCGCTTTCCCCTTATCAAACGCACTTGCCAACCGTCGTGAAACCAAATAGTCATTATCAGCCAAACGGCAGGGACTTACGAGGGAAACTTTTCAGGGATCATTCTTTAGGCTTAATTTTCAATTATATCAATGATTTCTTGGAACCGGATGGAAATAGAAACCTCGTCGAACCACGATACTCGGAAGGTGAAAAGGGTCGAGGAAAAGGGAGCAACGAAACACTGCCTTAGCTCTTCTTTCTTTTCTAAAGAATTTTATTGGTAAATTCCAGTCGTCGACAAACATCAGTGTCCAGAAAGATTTTTCACAAAGCGCTTTAGCCTGTCAAATAACAAGCACTCTGCTTTTTTTTATGAGTTGGAACGGATACAACTGTAGACTGTTAAAGCAGCCGAAGGCATTCCCTGATGCAGCCTGCATTTATACGTGACGTCCGATGAATTATTCACCGAGTCGGATGTTTCATTTTGTCTTTAAAGAATGATGTTCACACTGACAATTCAATTCTTCCACTTTATATTGTGTCGAGTGGTAAAAGAATATCAGTTTTGTTTCCCGGCATTGCTTTTCAAGGGTGATTTACATGCTTTGTCGCACGTGCAGCTTCTTTTAGAAATTCTTCCATGACCAATCTTCCTATAAATTTAAAAAAAAAAGCATACAAGTGAAGAATTGAAAATTTTATAGACTAAAAGAGCAGAGAAAATGTTTGTCAATTCAGCCTTCAGTTCAATTTCATCAACGACAACTTGATGTGGCACTTGAAATTCATCTTCCCCACAGAAATCAACCAGTGAGTTTTAATTACATAAAAATTCTCAAAGATAATTGCACTGCAACGGTAAAATTTCTCTTCTATTAATATATGTATTATCAATTAATTGCTAATATTACAGTCTTAAATATAAAATTTAGCAAAAAAGAAAAAAGAAAAAAACTATCATGGCTATCAGATCAGGTATGTGCATACTACTGTATCTATATTTTATAAATTTCCTATAAAAATCAGTCTGATGAAAGCAGGTGTCAAGCTATAAATAACAATTTTCGGGTTTTATTGACGGAACCTTGTGATTTGATTTAAATATAAGAGGGTGGTTCAATGAACAAGGCAATAAGACTTCTCATTCATAAATTTATTCATCTTTTTCATTCCCACGTATTCTCCATATTCAATTAAATATTCTTTCCAATATTATACCAAGGCATCAATGGCATTGAAGATATTAGTATCAGACTTCTGAAGACTAAAATACCAAGGCTTGGTGAACTTTCTCTTCGGTTGTGAATTGTCTGCACTCAGGTCCCTCTTCATGGTACGAAGAGATGAAACTGATCGGGCTGATGAAAATCGTTCGGTGATATATGAGCTTATCCTGCCATTCTTGGGCATTTCCAAACGTGACCCCTCTTAAATTCAATTAAACTTATATAAAAATACTTGATTAACGGTAGAAGCATCATCTGGTGTGTTACTCCCTTCTTTTCCACCTGCTGAATGATGAGAGCTTCGCCCTCGAAAAGCGCTTCTAGGATTAGGTTGTATTTTTCTTTTTACTTAATTTTTGTTGTGGTTAAAGAGTTGTTATTTACTTTGTCTTTAGTTTATCAAGTGCAAGTTTTGCCCATTCATTCACTCAACTGAAAATATAAACTGCTACACGTTACATTAACACAGGAATCTATTAATTTGTAAGCTGTTGCAGCTAAGAATTTGGATCTTAGAAAAATAAATGGGCAACAGTTCTGAAGAAGATCGATACTTATTCTTAGTTCGTTACTGTTTTATATATAATACATACGGTATCATAGCCTCCGTTTCCATCTAATTAAAAGATTTCACCCAAAGATTTTTCAACCGCTAGACATTCACGAGAAGTAGCGAAACCTCTCACTAGCCATTTTCAGAACCAATGACGTGGAACTGTTCATAAGGATACCACTCTTTCCTGTGAACTGAATTTGTTTAATGAGTTATGACACAAAAATAGATGGTGACGATTTGAAAAGAAAAATCGCAGCTGCAATGGATATCCTTCAGCAAGAGTTCCAATATCACATGGAATTTTCCTATTTCAGTAAATACAGTGAATTTATTTCATATAATGTTTTGAGATAAATTTTGATATATTTAATAAAGCATATGTTTATAGACAAAGATAGTTATCTAATTCTATAGATTCTGAACTTTTGGGCTGAAAAATAATGGCAGCAACAATTACAACGGAAATAGAACTTTAGAATGGTCCTTAAATTTTTCTATTTTATTCTGAAATTGATCAAACATGGTTCGTATCAAAAGAAACATCTATGAAACGAAGCTCGGTAGGACCAAGATGCGGTTTGCTTATCTATTTCAACAGCGGACAGCGAAATTCGATTCTATTTGCTCTCTGGATTCTAACGATGTTCGTTCTACTTCAAAACTCAACGACAAAGAAAATTAAAACAATAAAGAATGATGGAAGTTTTAATTTTCACCCTGTTCGTTTTCAGATCACAAGAGCGAACACTAGTTAAACAAAAGCGCTTTTCGGCAGTGCAATCTAGTCGGTACTGCGATGGCGATATAAAATTCGCTATTTATCTCCAATTAGATAATTCTGGAAATTTTACTCCCTTGTTTATCGTTGTCGTTGTCAGATCGGTTCATGAAATTTCATCTGGTGACACCGGCTCTCAACTCCCGACACGTTTGTTTGCGCCTCCTCGGTCATTACGAAGCGAAAATAAAGTGCAATTCAATTTTCGACCTTTTCTTGTTGCAATTCCAGTTTAGTGTGGAACTCGACAAATCAAAAACCCCTTTGTTTAATTAACAACTTTGACGGTGGTTTTAATTTACACGGCTCAAAGTCTTTTTCACATTTTTCATTAACAAAACACTTATTTTCTTACATAATAAAATAAAACTCATTATCTCTTATAAACTATCTATCAAAGTTAAGGAAAACAATTTTGCTCTCCTGAAGAACATTAACAGAACTTTTACTTTCCTTGTTCGTAAAGATACTTTCCTTATATTTAAATTGAACATCACTCTAAGTTTTTGAAATAATTTCATAGATCCAAAAATTTCTTGCTGTAAATAATTTCAAAAATTTTTAACGTGAATCTATATTATAAAATGTATGAATGCTTTGACTAACGTAAATTATTTTTTCACAATTCCTATCAACTATAGGCCCCATGCCTGATCATTCTCTCTATTTTCTGAGACTTTACTCTGCTTTACAGGAACCATTGGTGCACCTATCGACTGAATAACTTTTATACACAGCACAGCAAACAACTTTTGTGAATGTTTCATTCTACAGTTTCTACTTTTTACAGTTTCTTTTTCCGCAATCAAGAATTTAATTACAGCTCATAGTTTGCATCATGAGGCTTTCAGAGACTCCATTTTAATAAGGCGGAACGCCATGCAATTTCGCATATAAACGCGCAGTTGTTATTGGCTGAGAAGAAAAAAGTGGGCATTATTTTCTGAATAACACTTGTACCTTAAAGATGGATGTAATGTTGGATATTAATAAAAAAACAAATAATATCTCGAACTAAAGTTATGGATATTTTGTTCACTCTGTTGAGTCCATTGACCAACGGTTCTATATTCCAGGGAATTCTGTATAAACATGGGCATTTCCGTGCATTGGCCAGTATACGCACTATTCACAGCTCTAATATGCGTATTTTATCTATTTTAGATGAAATGAAATCATATACTCTGTGCGGCAATGATGTTCTGCCAGATCTTTTCAATTTGTATAGTTCTGTGATTACATTGTAATGCCATTACAAACAAGCATATTCGTTCATGTTAATATTTATCTGAAAAAAACTAAAGACGATAATTTTTAACAATCTGGTCTGAGGCTTGATTCATTATATGCATCATCGGGGTTTCTTCTCATTTTGCAGTCATGGCTTATATCGACTATCACATTAGTTGTTTATATTTAACAGCTCTTGTTTCTTATATTTTTAAGTCTCAAAAATCTGACCAGTAAGATAGAAACTGAAGGTTGGTACAAAAAATGTTATCAATTTGCCCTTGGTAAATCGAGATCGCATTAAATTGCCACTACTACATTTTAAATTCTGCATTATAAAACAGTTTGTAAAGGCTCTTGACAAAAACGGTGAATGTTTTGTTTTGCATTTCTTTCAGCACAGAAAAGTAGAAAGCGGGTATTTTTGACGGACCACAAATTAGACAACTTGTAAAAGACCCAAGCTTTGTGAATTCAATGAAAGAATTCGAGTCTAAAGTTTGAATTCATTTGTTTTGTTGATTAAAAATTTTCTCGGAAATAATAAGTCGAACAACTATTCTGAGTTAGTTGAGTATGTAATGCTGTCTAATATGAAAGATCTGGGCTGGAATATGAGTATCAAGCTTCATTATTTGCACTCTCATTTAGATCGATTCCAAGAAAATCTTGGCGATTTCAGTGAAGAGCAGGGTGCAAGATATCACCAAGATATTCGTACAATGAAAGAGCGTTATCAAGGAAGGTGGGACGTCCATATGATGGAGTTTACAAAGAGATCATCTTTAAGCCGTTCATTCAAGAAAATTATATACTGTAAAAGGATATTTCATAGCAATGAAGTCGTATAAAAAAACTTAGAAAAAATATGGTATTTTTGAAAAAACTTGTAATTTCGTATAAATAAAAAAGTAGACCTGATATTTTCTTCGTAATCAGTGACCTAGATATACCCTATAATATATATTAAATTTCAGGAAAAAATTCAGTGTTGACCAGTGTTATCTGATAATACAAATCCCGTACAAAATTCCTGGTTCCTAAAGATTCGTAATAACGGGGTTCGACTTTTTCCATTTTAAGAGATTACTAAAGCTACACAAGCGCTGAACTTCAAATTTACAGCATACAAAATTCCAATTTTCTATCCTTATTATTGGCTAAGAAGAAATTATGATAATTTCTGATCAACTCTCGTATTACCATATTTCATGATACTATAGTATTACAGCTTTTAATACGCTATACTTACTAAAAGTATTGATTAGACTCATTCTAAATCCTAACACGAAGATGCGATTCAGTCTTTGCAAAGTGTTTCCAAATCTACATTAACGGCTTCACAACTATGTGAAGCCAAAGTGGACTTGTTCAACTTATGGTCTGTCTAGTTTTTCTAACCCTTTGTTCATGTACTTGCAGTTTAAGCACATCACCTGGAAAGATTTACAAGTAGGTGAACTTGCCAGATAACGCTACCGTGGCAGCAATTAATGGAAAATGCTTCCCCCTGGAAGTAGAAATTTATCTTCGAGAAGAAAAAGAACGAGTGTCTGAGCTTAGGGCTCTTTTAAATATCCGCCCTCATCTTCGCCTTCGGCTCTCTTCCTTCCTTCCACTTCCCTCCTCAAGAAGATAATCTGTCTGAAATTCTGGAGGTCCGATTACTCGACTACGTTTTATTTCTTTTAATGCGCTAACAGTGATTAGAAAGGATTTGCCGGGATTAAAAATATGCTTGGCGAACGGCTAATTAACGGGAGGCTATTCATTAAAATCCGAGCAAAACGTTTCTTATAAAGAGCGAAGCTTACCGAGGATTTCCGACGAAATTCCGTTTTCTCAAACTACTTTTTTATTTTCTTCCTTATTTGTTTTATTTTTATTTTGTAACGGTTTTCTTATTAGTTTGAAACCAATCTTGTGTTCAATTTAGGATATTAACACAAAATGGTCAGAGGAGTAGTTTAGATTCAACTTAGCTTGTTACTGATGCGTTTGGGTTTAGTTTAGAAAATTTATCACTTAGTTCAGGCGAGAAAGTTACTTTTTTGCCTTAGTCTTAATCCAGAAACGTTCAAAAAGTATGATTAACTAATTTAATTAATCTATGCACTGAAAATCTAATAAATTCCACATAAGCATTTTATAAATTTCCCAATGCAAATCTGTAAGTTAGATACACCTTATTTTTTTTAAATCTAGCTCAGGTATATTCATTATTACTTTCTCTATTGTCATATTTCGACTGAAAAAAGCCTACTAAAAAAATAATAACGTATACACAACAAAATATAAAAAACTTTTATCCACTAACTTGTGGTAACAAAAGAAATATCCAAAAAATATTGTAAAAATTACACAATAAAAATAATTCAACAATTGCAAATAATAAGCAAAGTTACTGTCAAAAAATTATAAAGCCAGGTACTGAAGTACCCAGTAAACCCACCATTTTTCTGAATTAATTTGAAAACACATTGGGCATTGAGTTCACCAATTGTTGCAGGAAATGGTTTATTTTCCCCAGGCATGCATTATTTCAAATCGTTAATTGTTGAAAACTGGCGGCCTCCTGTGTATATATTTCGTGCAAGGCAACACCAAATATTCTTCTTAGAATTCATATCTGGTGAAAGGGCTGACCAGTCCATTACTTGAACCTCATTTGCAAGAAACCATATGATAAAGATATTGGATAAAAATAATAAAATAAATAAGCACATAATTCAGAGAAATATGATCCACAATCAATGGTGAAATAATTTGAACAGTGATATAATATTGCAAAATTAAAACATTAAGAACCAAAATAGGAGGTTAAAAGATACAAATAATAGATTAAATGCTACATAAAAATATTAATGAAGTTACAAGAGTGAAGGTCTTGAGTATTGTAATTTTTGATTAATATGTAAACAGGGTCAATTTTGCAGCTATCAGTACGATAGATCTGTGTGGTTAACTTAACAGGTAAGCGGCTATTAAGACGAAAGTGTTGTATACCTATTCTATTCAATAGAACAAGGTCAATTACTTTGTTATTTAAAATTGATCTGAGAGTTAAATTTAAGGTTTTTTGATACAAGGTTATCTAAGGTTAATAGAGAATAATCCATCAATACATTATTTTTATGAGCAGTCTTGTTGTTTGATAAGCAAAATTTTATGAAGGAGTCCTGTTTTCTTCCAATTTTTAAGTAATAATTGTTTGAGAAACCGGTGAACCAAATTGGTAAATTATATAAAATTCTTGGCAATACTACGGCTTGGTAAATTTTACAAATTGCATAAGAATTTTTGCAAATGAAATATAACCTCTTTAAACACCCAATTTTTTTTAGTAATTTCCAACAGTAGATGTTCATAATGATGTTTGGGAGAAGCAATTGAAGAAAACGCCCAAATCTTTTGTGTAAGGAACAAATTGTAGTAGAGACCCTTGTAGAGTATATCCATATTTAACTGAATTAGTCCTTCTTGTGAATCTGATCATTCTAGGCTTTTCTGCGCTTAATTGGAGATCATTTTTTTCAAGCCATTGATGAACCTTAGTGATTTTCTCCTGAAGATTCAGAGCATGAGGTAAACTACTAATTTTAGAGTAAATCTTCAAATCATCAGCATAGAGCAGATATGAGGTAGAATCATTTGTAAAACATTGACCTAAATCAACCATGTAAAAATTAAACGAAATGGGTCCAAGAGGTGATCCATAAGGTACTCCACTACCAATTCTGCCGAGGATACGATACGACTGCGAGTCAGAAAGATAAAAGCATATGTTCGAGAGCATATACCTCAACCAGGATATTACCAACGTATTTACACCCAAGCAGTCAAGCTTGGATATTAGTCGCCTGTGAACTACATAATCAAAGGCTTTACTGACATCAGCATAAAAGACTTCCAATTGGGAAGAAGATTCTGTGGCATTAGCAATATCAATTGCTAGACGAGTGAGGTTAGTTAAGGTTGATTTACCTTTCACAAATCCCTGTTGAGTATCCACATTAAAGCTAGCGAAGTGGGCGCGAAGATATTTTGCTACGAAGCTTGACGAGATATATAATATATAATAAATAATACCGTAGTTCTTTGAATCACACCCGCCTCCATTTTATCGCCGCCCTCAAATAGATGCCGCGCCCCAAAAAGATAAAGTGATATAAACGCCGCCCCCAAACAAACACCGCAGCTATTATTATTAGAAAATTAATTACCAATTTATTATTGTTTTTTAAGAAATTTTTATTATTAAGGTAAATGTAAGGTAAATATATTAAGAACACAAATAGAAATTTAAATATTTACCCATAAATTAAAACAAAAATTAAGAAAAGGAAGTAAGAATGTGACCTAAATCACAATATAGGCATTTAACACAATCCTCAAATAATCGTCGCGCTTCCAAAAAGTCAGTTTACATATAAAATGAAAACCATTAAACGTACCGACCACCAATACAGGACATATTCTTGAAAACGCGCAGCATCACTTTTAAAACGGAATTTTATTGTAACAAATTCGAACAATTTGTAGAGCAGTTAGATGACACTGAATGCAGACAACTTTATTATCAACAGGACGGAGCTACAGCTCACACAACCTGAATCGCAATCGAAAGATTCGAAAGTAGCAACGCGTTTCGAAGAATATGTGCCGTCGTGTTCGTTTGTGTAAGCAGGAGAAAGGGGGCCACATTGAACATTAACTTTAGGTTCTCTGTTTCATTGATTAAAGAATATCCACTCCAAAAGTATATATCTTTGGATGAACTAACTTTTGGATCACAAGAACCAAGCAGAAGCTTTAGAATAGTTTCAGTTTCTTTTTCAACGCGGATTGATACTAGCTTGAGCAGCGCAGTTCTTTTTTATTTCATGTATAGCGGGGCCAGACTACAGATGCAAGGAGCTAACAGAGTTAATTAAATAAGTAGATTAGTTGAATAATAAGCAAGTAATAACTGAGAGAAAAATAAGAAACAAATTTCTATGCTATGAGATCAATCCCAATGTTCTTACTGCTGATCTATCGTGGAGATAGAATCATTATGTTATGGATATAGTATATCGCATTGCTAGATAAAGCAGATATTCTCGTCAGAAAGTTGGGACTAACTTCTCTTGATGACGTCGTAACCAATAGAGAAAAAGAATTTTTCTTTGGTAACGGTTCGCGAAGGTCTTTGGTTTGATTCCTTAGCGGTTTAATTTGTTTTCATCTTCAAATTATTAATCATTCCAAATTAATAGTTGGCTCAGGTTTAGAATAATTGCTGGAAGCATTAACTGTTGGAACTGAAACGGACTATCTAAGATATCAAATTTTAATACATAATAAACGGTAGGTTTGTTTATATGTGATATAATTAGCATTTTAGATATTTGAAAATTGAAATATGCTGTTTGTTTAAAGATTTATGCGTGATTGAAGTTTCGAAACCTGAAAAAGAAAAGCTTTAAATGATGGATGTCAAATTAAATAATCATCATATACGAAAAAAAAAAGAATAATACGTTTAAAAATCATAAAACTATGAAAAGCGTTGTTATTTTTAATGTATTCTCTAAAGATGTATAATTAGTCACCAATGGATCTACGCAATTAGAAAATTTTTGAACTAATCGTCTAATTACTGCATTTAAATCTTATTCGAAAGATTCGGTTTTCATTAATTAATAATCCGTAATAACGGATTCCAGACGTTAATTATTTTGAATGACATAATAAAATTACATTTGCGAATTGTAATTGAATAACATCAACTGAAGTGAAGGTTTAAACTGTTAAAGAGAAGGAACATAATCATTAGAGTTTACACGAAACCGTAACAAGTCACACTTGCTGAATAAATTTATTTTACACCTTTGGGGAGGCGAACATCAAAATAGCTAACAAAACTTTTGACGTCTTTCCTCCTCCTTATCCCCTCAACCTCAAACCTCCCCCTGAAAACCCTTACTACATTCTCGTGTGAAAGTAACAAATTATTCACTCTATGTTTGGGGAATGTAAAACAAGGGAATGGGTGAAATTTAAGAGTCGCCAGAGAATATCTCGAAAACGTAGAGTCACGGAGTCGAGAGAAGATGAAAAGAAGAAGAAAAGAAAGAAAATGAGAGAAAGAGAAGAGATTAACATTAATGGCTTGATTCAACATGTCGTAAAAGCAGCGCAGAGGAAGATGGGGGTCTTAGGAGATCACGAGTTCACTACTGGATCCAACTTCAGGGGGGCATTGAGCTATAGCTATAAAAAAATGACCTTTCCTCCCTTTTTCTCATCCTCTTTTTTTTTACTCCATCTTCTAAACTCGAGATGTCCAAACGATGAAATTTCGAAGTTTCCAGAATGAAAAAGGAAAGTAACGCCTCTTTATTTTTTAAAAAAAAAAAGTACAATTCTTAAATTCTTTAACTCCCTATCGAGTATGTAAGTATCGTGAAAATGGCGTAAACAAAAATATCTTAATACTGATTAAAAATTAATATTGAAAGTATTTTGCTAAATTGAATAAGGAAAGTTTTTGAGATATTTATAAAATCAAAATCAAATTTATTAAAATTTTCATTCTTGAAAGAAATTTGTTTCCTACTTGGAAACAAGATGTGGCTAAAACACTATTAAGACAAGGAAACCCTTCGAGAGAGAAAATCCAAACAACATTTTATGTTCATATTAAACGTGAAAGAATTGGAAAACTTTTTTCAAAATGGATGTAACTGCAAACATGATTTCGGCTTCATTTTTTTTTTGAAATGCTAAACATTAATTTGAGTTTATGGAAATTTAGACTTTTACCATGTTGCTTAACATCTATTTTTAAAAGTTAACATAATAATCACAAGCAGAAAAATCGTTAGAAAACAAGCAAAGTTTTGCTTCCTTCATGTAAAAATTTGCTTTATCGGGTAAAGTTAAAATACGCACCCAACTTCATTTGCAGCCGGCTGTAAAGAGGAGCAAACAAGGTGAGACGGCGTTCGAAGACCACGACACTGGCGGGGAAAGGAAACATTGCGTTTCTCCTTCGGCCTGCAGGAACCCCCACCCCTACAACCTATCTTCCACCTCAACATCTTTTAAGTGAATGAGATCCTTCGTGGCTTCGAGGAACATCAATTCTTTAGGAAATATTCTAAATTCTGTCTTTGACAATCTTCAACTCCATCCTTATGTTTGGACGGCAAGCCACCGAAACCTTAGACAACATGCTCATTCAGAATATTTTAATGAATTTTGTTCATTTTCATTTTGTGTTCTACTTTAGTTCTGAACAATCATGCCGTGAATAGTTTTTAATTATCAAAGATATATATACAAAAATATTGGGTAAAATATATTTCTATAAAACAATGTATTCCAAATATCAAATTTAAAAATCAACTTATTTAAAACTTGAAAATACCCAACAATATTGCAAATTAAACAAAAAAAAATAAAAATTGATTAAAACATCCTATCCCTTCTCTATTAACAAATGGAACTGAGCCGACCATGCAAGTAAAAAATTATTTTTTCAGACATATTAAACAAAATAATCTTTAACTTAATATCTATTAAGGACATAATAATCAAAAGGATAATAAAAAACAGAGGCATAAAATGCCAGATAATCTCGCAGTTCTTATACCACCATCACATTACAATCACGGAGCGACTGCGTCTATGATAGATTTTTAACCCTACAAATTATGATCGTAATGTGATGGTGGAATAAGAACTAAGAGATTATCTTGGCATTTCATGGCTTTGTTTTACAGTAATCTTTTTGATTATTATGTCCTTACTAGATAGATATTAAGTTAAAGATAATTTGTTTAATGTACGTATATGAAAAAATAATTTTTTACATGCATGATCGGCTCAATTCCATTTGTTCATAGGGAAGGGGTAGGATGTTTTAATCAATTTTTATTTTTCTTATTTATTTTTTAATATTGTTGGGTATTTTCATATTTTAAAGAAGTCAATTTTGACTTTTAAATTTGATATTTGGAGCACGTTGTTTTATATAATTATCAAGGATCTTTGTAAAACTATAATAAGTGATCAAGTATTTTTCAAAATTGAAAATTTCTGGTATATTCGATTATTAGGATTTAAAATGGATTACACACAAATTAATTAAAGTAGGTTATTAGGATATATAATTGAATTGAACACCAGAAGCACATTGCTTAATGCAGAAAATTCAACATATTGAAGGATTTGCCGCAGCGTTATGTGAATAGGAGAACACGTTTGCAAAATTAAAACGTCTCTGAAACTAAAACCATTGCGAAACTAGCAGTTCCGAAATTAAAACACTTCTTCACCATTTATTTTTATATCTATGCTAAGTTTTGTCTCATTTACAACTCCTTCCAAATGTTGCGTTTCCTATGTTTACTAGTCTATTTTTATCATATTTATATGGTTGCGATAAATATGCACGCTCTAGGAAGTTATTCAGCATGTGCAGGGAAGCAATAACTGCAAAAAAACTAAGATTATTTTGCGTCCGCATTTACACATACAAATGGATAAGATTCAAAAGGGAGACTTTAATTTACTTTCACTATTTTTATTCTTCCCAAGTGGTATTTCATGGTTTTAAAAGAAATCTGCTAAAATTGCTTTAGGCACAAGTTTAAGTTAAACGAGATTGCCTTCTTCGATATCGCAATGACGAACTAAGAAATTTTTGCATTTTGGTAATCTCGATTGTATCATAACACTGCGGAAGGAGCCTCATAAACATATATCCATGGCTTATATGCTATCCCCAAGCAATTGATAATCCAAATGAATGTAACACGGAGAAAACAGAAATGCAATGAGCACAAATCTTGGACTGCTGATAAGGGGAAATACGCATATAGTCCAACTAATTGCCCTCTATCAATTGGCTTTTTGTGTGAAGAACGCCTAAAAAGGTTATAATTCAGACGAAGCATGATGGAGGTTCTGTCATGATTAGGTTAGCTATATCATGATTTTCTACAAATCCAATTATCTTTTGGAAAAATTGAGTGACTGGCAAGGACTAGGAACGAATTTTAAATTACTAGGTCCATCCCAAGGCATACTTGTTTCCCGAAGGAGATGGACAATTTTCAGAATGATAACGCCGCTGGTAATACTCAATAATTGTTCGAGAAGAATGAAAGCACTGAGGTGAAACATCTTCCATGGCCACAAACTCCCCAGATCTCATCATCATCAAGCCATTTTCGTTCCTATTAGAAGACTGAATTAAGGTCTGATACTCTCGTCCATTAAGAATGATATAAAATTAAAAAGGATTTCCTTATTATTAAAATTAATAATAATATTAATACAGGTGTTCCTTAATTTACGAGGCTTTTACATTATTGATAGAGAAATCATTTAAAAATGTGAACGGGGAAAATTTTAAATTAAGAAGAAACTGGAATGCGTAGAGTTATAATGAATCATATAAAGCGGTAAATATTCCATATTTAAAATAATAGAGCCACATCTGAATGAATGTCAAATTTCAATGCGTGAAGATCACGTCATTGCTATAATCCTGTTTTCATAATACTCCAGAAATGTTCTAGAAGTCTCTTCACCATACCCCATGGATATTAGATGTTTTAATATATAGCCAAATTTAAATTTCAACTAAAATTAAGCAAAATCTGTGGAATGGAACAACTAAAATCGGAGGGAAGCTCTTATCCACAAGGAGATTTGAAATACCGGATACGTATTTCAGCTACCAAGTAGCCATTTTCAGCAATGAGAGACAAAATGCAACTAAATCAAGACCTTAATGCTAGAGATTCAAGGTTTTTATTTTATTGGCCTACTGTTTAACTTGTCCAATAGTCCTTATTTCCGTTCCGCTTAATCAATGGGAGATATCCTTTTCAATTGCCCCTCCTTATGTATTCTCTAGCATTAAGGTTTTGATGTAGTTGCATTTTGTCTCTCATCGCTGAAGATGGCTACTTGGTAGCCGAATACGTATCCGGTATTTCAAATCTCATAGTGTATAAGAGATTTCCTCCGATTTTGGAAATTTAAATTTATTAATTTCTATAGAAACTGGTTGGTTCACTCAGCAAACTTACTTTGTTTACCATTTCCTTAGACTTGAGAGACTGCGTCTATTGGTTCCAAGTTCAAAATTAATGTTTCCGAAGATTCAAGGATTAAAGAATAACATTCAGGAAGTCTTCATTACTTTCAAGAAATAGATTCCAATTTTCTTCTGAGAGTAGTACTTCATTATAATTAATTGCTCCACTACGGTCCTAGAAAATGTGTTTCAAACTTTGTTCATAAAGTTCGGCTTAATCAATCCTAACTACCGATTTCTCACATCATTCAGTAGTACTGTATTAGTACTAAAAGATTCCTCTAATATACTTCACTTTTATCAAACGTTGAAATAATGAAATAAAGGAATGGCATTATTGCAAATTTCTTTGAAAAAGGTGAAACGATATTTCTTGATTAATATGACACTTGGACTAAACAATTAAATATTTGATCTATATTTAGCTTTTGTAGATTATTTTCTTATCAACATCACTCGTTGAATAGATAACTAGTATAAAACGTATGAGACGCATATTGACATTTGTAAACGAACGAAGTTCTCAATTAAGTGATTAATGTGTGACAGATTTAATTGAAATGTGACAAATCCGATTATGTTTCAGATATTGTCACATTGCCAATTGGATTTAATGATTTAGCAGTTTTGAAGAACTCGATATTTAACTTTTTTACAAAGATGTCAAACGAAGACTTCAGTATATTATTTAGTAATAAAAGACTATTAACCAACGTGAATATGCAAAAAAATCTAATTCATTTCAAATATAAATAAATTTCCCATCCTTTAGGCTTTAGGTTTTCAGCTGAATATTTCTGTAAGCCGAGTTGAAGCTAAAAAGCAGAGAGAGAGAGAGAAAAATCAATCACGTTCAGAGAAAATTGTGTGATAAAATTTTTATAGCAGAAATCTTAAAGATAGGTTTTTGGTAATGGCGTGATTCTACCAATTGTGGATTCAGTTACCAGCTTCCACGTAATTAAAACCTTAAAGGGAAACGAGTGAAATGTTTTTAATCCTTCGAAAAGACAAAACAACAAATCTTCTTTAACAATTGCGTTTATTACTCTAAAAAATACACAAAATAGGATATGGCTGGTTAGTAGTTCCTTCTATTCTAAATAAGGAAGGTGTTCAAAAATTCATTTGATTTAATTTAACTAGATAACGCACGAAGGTCAGCAAATCGATAAATGCCGTAGTCGCCAAAAAAAAAAATTCATTACAATTTAACAAGGTAACATGAATATAAAAGTCATGCACTTGCAGTTTATTTTCAAATAAAATGATGTGTAACAAATTTTCTTTTAATTTAATACATTTTCGATCCATACTAGAATCGTTATTACACGCAGAAGCTTGTGATTAAGAAAAATATAAGGAACGTTGAAATGAAGTTGAAACATTCTCTGGAAAAATTTTGAATTTTGTTATCACTGTGTAATCGCTTTTAACTCCATTTAAAACGTGAAAGCAAAGAAAAAACGCGTTGTAATGAGTTTTTAATAATCTACTGAATTACGATTTTTTAAAACTGTCCAATTTTTTTTTGTGAATTGGTGAAATGAAGTTAATTTGCGTAATTATTTTTTTAAGTATGGCGAGAAAGCTCCTTTCGTGTATTATGTCTGCATGGATTTCGATCTTCATTGAAAATACTCGAATTTTTTTCCGTCTTTTCAACTTCAAAAATTTAAAAACGACTTCTTTTCCTTCGTAATTACGTTTCTTCTTTTTTTCTTTTAAATCTCTCATTGTTTTTTCTTCTTTTTCTCAGTGTTTTTGAATAATGTCACCATTAAGAACCCGTCCTCAAAATAACGGAGGGTGGAGGAAAGAGATGTCTGTCGCTTAATCGCCGACAATTTGTCAATTCAAACGGAACAATTCTTAAATAACACTTCCAATTCTTCTTCTTTTTTTTCCAAAAAAAAATTGAATCTTTAAAAAATAAAACTTCTATGTATCAAAACGTACACTTCCTCTTGTCATTAACCTAATTGCATTGGCAATTAAATTCAGAGTTGAAACAGTTTTTAAAATGAGAGAAAAAAAGATAACGCACATACATAGGCTGCTAAAGGAAAAACCTCGCTCCATTAGAGAGATAGAAAAAAAAAAAAAAAAAAAAAAAAAAAAGAGGCCGTTAAAAACGGAGGAAAAACGAGCTGAGGTGGGTAGAGGAGGGAAAGATTGCGGGATTATTTTTATTGGTGTCATGGATGTCGATGAAGAATAGCTGGGGCCACTGACAAGGGAGTCGTAAGGGAAAGTTAAATGCAGCGGTGAAGCGGGTGACGATGCCGTCGCCCGCCTTCTGGCGCCCTGATTAGGATCGCATAAAATCACGGGCGCACATGTTACGTTGCGTCCATCGATTGACAAGGTTCCCCCCTTTAATACCCTCGCCACACAACCACGTACACACTCATAGGCACCTTTCACCCTGAGCGAGATGAGGGTAAGGAAAGAGTCATGGCTGATCTCAAGTGTTTTTCAAGTGGTAGAAATTAATTTACCTCAATTTCGATATTCATGAACATTAAAAGCATTAATAAATAAGTGATAATATTGAGCTCATCACAGAAAAAAAAGCAAAGGATGTGTCTCAAGCAAATTTTATCATTTTTAATATAGAGTCTCACTGTTTCACCTTTTCTTTAAGATGCTGCTTTGGGTTTCTCCTCCCAAAAACAAATTGCATTAGCATTTCCTTTTACGCCCAAGTTATCAAGAGTATGCATTAAATAAGTATTCCTAACATAAGCGTATGCATATTATTAGATTAGAATTGGATTTTAAACAAATACAATTAGCTGCCGTAATTCAAACCCGAAACATATTTTCTGAAACACAAAAAAATAGCACTGGATGGATAGAAATAGCTTTTTTACGACTGTACGATATTGCTTGCTGCGAAAGATTAACTGCTCAGAATCGTCTTTTGGAAATTCTTGTTAAAGAAGAGCCATCTGGAACAAGCCCAGAGCGCACTTAAAAGCAGTAAAGCTCATAAGTGGTTCAAAAACAATGAAGAAAATGCAAAATAGTAAAACCACTGTGGAGAGTCGCATCACTACTGGACGCCAACTCTCCAAAGGGCCCGAGGCATCTGCGGCAAGCCAAAATTCCATTAGCACTCTCAACTGTTATTGGATGTCTTGGGAGCTTCGAATAGAGAAGAGGTAAACGTCTTGGTCGCTTCGACTCATTGAAAATGTTTGCTCTCCAATAAGATAGCACCAAGCCACAGATTACAAATCAGATACAAAAAAAAAAAGAAATTTACGAGCTTGATACGGTCTCTAAAACTCGATCACTTCCTGCGTTGATTACCTTTAAACAAGGTTCAGTAAGACATAAAAAATTCTTAGCACTGAAGCTAAAGGGTAATTATTCCAGACGCTAAATGTTTGCTCTGTGATTGGGATTAAGACAACAATATGCTTCTGGTTAGATTTTTAATTTTCTAAAGGGTCGGCATATGCCTTAGGTATTTTAAGGCATTCTTAATGTAACTTCATTAATTTTTAAAAGATCATTTTCACAAACAAATCGTAAAGAAAATGGACCACGGCTCTTATGGAGAAAATATTTCGAGCTGGCCATAAAATTTGAGTTCTCGAAAAATAACGGAAAAGTTATCTCATTACAATACAGTCGAATTTCTACTTTTTTGGTTTAATTGTATAATCTGTATTTGATTCGAAAATTAAAATATTTAGCATAGAGGAAATAACTTAATATAATTTTAAATGGACAGAAAAACAGAATTCAAAAAAGGTTTTCAATTCATTCAACATCGTACATTAAGAACTAACTATTAATTTTGTTTTCTAGTATTAGATTTTAAGGGGAAAATGAAAATTTTCTAAATTTTCTAGTTACTTGATACTGAAACTGCATTTAAGAAAGATACCAGAGCCATGTCGTGCTATGATGCAGAGAGATAGCCGCATCAGGCGGCACCGTAAGGGGCGGCATAAGCAACGAAATCAAAATACAATTTGAACTATTCAATAATTAAAAAATCATTATATACATTTTGAAGAGCATGTAATTCTCCACCATCCCGGAAGATGGCAGGCGTGTACGCTTTCTGCATGCAGAGCTACAGCTGTTCCAAAATGGCGGGTAAGCTGGAGACGTTCGACACTGTGGAGATCCGGAGTGTGGTCATGTTTCTTTGGTCAAAGGGACAAAAGCCTTCTGAAATCCCTCGCGAGTTGTTGCAAGGTACGGTGGCACGTGCCTGGCGTTTACAAATGTGTGCAACTTGTGTGCCAAGTTCACAGCGGGGCGCGAAAATGTCCTCGATGAACCACGTTCTGGACGGCCGTGCACATCCCGAACGCAGGATAAAATTGATGCCCTGAATGCAGTGATTCAGCAAGACCGGCGTGTAACGATCCAAGCAGTGGCACTGGAAGTGGACATTTCACACAGAACTGCACACCACGAAGACCATAAGTTTCGGAAAGTACCAGTAAGATGGAGAACCGCAAGGAATACAGTTTGGAGCATTTGTTTCGATACCACAAGGAGGGACACTCATTCTCTGAGCACATTGTCACCGAAGATTACAGCCCCGAAACGAAGCGACAGATTATGATGTGGAAACACACCGAGTCTCCCCTTCCAAAAAAATTCAAGAAAACACCTTCTGCAGCTAATGTCATGGTTACTGTTTTCTGAGACAGCCAAAGTATTCTTCTTGCTGATTTTCCTGGCCAAAGGAGAAACGGCGAACGCTGCAGCTTATTCTGCACCGAAACCATCCGCAGAAGGCTTTGGACGAGGTCTTCATTCTGCATGACAGTGCGCGTCCCCATGTAGCCTACAGTCCAGACCTGGCGCCATCGGACTTTCACCTGTTCGAACCTCTAACGCAACACCTTGCTGGCATACACTTCCAGAGTGATAATGAGGTGAAAACAGCTATGCGGTCATGGCTTCGCTCCCAGCCGAACGAATTCTACGCTATGGGCATCGAAAAGTTGGCCTCACGTTGGGACAAATGCTTAAATCTGAATGGTTGTTATGTTGAGAAGTAGATCAATATTCATCGTTCAAAATGTATATAATGATTTTGCAAATGCATGACGGTTTTGCTGCGAAAAATTTACTCAAGTACTTTTTGATTTCCCCTCATATTAAAAAAAAGAAATACAGTAGAATGTCGTTTTTACGAACTCGGATTTTACGAAATTCTTGATTTTAGGAAATAAATTCATTTCAGTCTATTTAGATCATAACAGTTTTAGTGTAGACACTTCAAAAGTTGAAGAATATCAAAGAAATTTGTAAATTTAGTTTGCATATTTTTTAAGAATTTTTGATTTCAAAAGTCCTTATGGTATTTAAAGATAAACAAAGTTGTTAAATATTTGTATGTAATAACTAAGTTTAAAAATTTATATGAATTACTTAAATAAAGAAATCATAAAGTAAACTTATTGGAACTCCAATTTATTCTTAACTTTATTTTTCTAAAATATTTTGTATTATTTTTAATATTACTTTTTATATTTTTAAAAGGACAACCTAATATTATCGGCCAACAAACGAACATGTCATCTGGATGCCTTCAAATCCGATTCTCCAGGATATCTCAGATGATGATGATGACACGACTTTGACAGTGTAGTGCGACATGTAGATGTCATTATTACGTTGGCAGATGGTATTAGGAACGTCGAAGAGGAAAGCAGTTAATGGCGCTACAGGATATCATCCACATATCGTTGCCCTGTCAACCTTCCTCTGATGAACAATAAAGACAATCGAGTGCCGTAACTTTAAAACACCACCGTACCAAAATTCCGATGGTGTGGGCAATCTGGCTTACCTCAAATACGCTGATTCCTCCCTCTACTTTTGGGGACTCCATCGTCCAGTCTCGACATTAAACGGATTTTCTTAATGGTAGCAGTTGTCAGAGATGACCGACAGTGGGGACAACGGACATGTGAACCGTTGCTATACCAAAAGATCATTTGTAGCAAACGCAGCACATAACCCAGTACATTTCTAAAGCCATGGAGTTGTTTCCAAGGCCATTTTGTAAACATCGCGTTGCCGTTATTAAAAAAACACCAATTCATGCATCCCATTTTAGAATTCTCAAGAAATGTCAATTATTCATAATTATTTCACCTGAGTAATCAGGTTAATATAAATTGCATTCAGTAATCTTAAAATATGAAATGAATGTGTAGCAGCTTAATCACTGGACATTGGTTTAGTCGGATTCAGCTATCTTTAGGAATTCAAATGAACGGGGAGTGAAACATATCGTGAATGATCAAGTGGCTGCGGTTTGCAAGTAGATCCAATTCCTAAGATTACCTGAATCCGGCTACAGTGGACTCCTTCAAGTCAACTGCACGTGCTCTAGCAGTGACCGTCCACAATAAATAGGCGTTAATTTTTTTTCGTCTTGAGAAATCAGTTACGAAATATTCAAGCAAAGTTCTCGTATAAAAATTTCTTGTTTAACGATAAATCTGCAATCCTGTGTTTTTTCTCGTATCAAATGCAAAACCAAAATAATCATCGAGATATAATTATAGCCTAATGATGAAAAGTTTGTCCAGTCTCGTTTTCAAATGTTGTCTAAGTTCACTAGCGGCTGACTAATTCTACAGCCAAATCCTCTGTTTACGACTGCAATCATAACAGTCATAAAGTCGTTTATTAAATTGGAGAAATTTTAATGAAGAAATTTAATTTTCAAGTCATTTGCGCTAAACGTTTTCTATTTTTTCTTTTCAAAAAAATAAAAAAAAAAAACAACCATGAGCTATATGAATTAACGTGGTTATAACGAAACTCTTATACAAAATAATTTGAAATAAAAAGGATTTTTTTGCCATATTAGAAAATTTAATGAATGAAATAAAATCTTTTTTTAAAAATTATTCGGGTCTATAAAAAAATTTTTATTTTTGCTATTATTAACAGAAAATTGCAGACATGCCTTTTTTGCAGTCAGATAAAATGCGATGAAGAAAATCGTAAAAGCAGCTTTTGATAACTAATTGTCATTAGCAAACCATTACCTAAATAGATTCAGAAAAGAGAAATAGCTAGCTGAACGCTTGGCGCGCTGCTTGGTCGTTATCAAATTCTATGACGTCGCTCTGGCAACAGCTACAACAATGAAATCGACGTGGAGTGCACAGACCCCTTACATACACACCGAAATTAGCACGTGACGTCATTGGCAGTTGGGTGAGCAGAAAAACCGATCATCTCGAAAGTGGAGTGTAGAGAGAAAAGAGAGAAACCTCTATTCGCGAGTGAAAGATTATTTACCCTCATTTATTCGAGTGTTCAGGAGTAAAACGTGTGTGAGTGGTATTCGGCGAGTAATTAGCGTAAACGTTATGTAAGGCAAATTGTTTTTGTTTTGCGATAGCGGATTTATTTCTTGTCCTCGTGAGATTAAATGGTATTCGTTATTTGAAGTTGCACAATTTCTTAATCGGCATGGGTCGAAAGGTTAATAAAGTTTCTAAGCAATCTTCCCACTGTTGTTTTACGTCAATGGAGGAGAGATACTCAGGCTAGCTGATCGAATGACGATCTCGATGTAACAACAAAACACATCAACGTTTTCATAAATGTCGCCAATTCACAGCGTAGCCTACGACAAGGAACAAACAGGCTACGTTCTTTGGTTACGATTCACAGCACCCGCTTACCGGCTAAGGAAACGTATAAGCGTGTTTTCTACGTATGTACACAAGAACTCGGGGCTTATTTATCCCGATTTCTTCAGACCTATATGAAATATCTCCACGTGTAAGGTATGATAAAGCAGTTTTACATACATATCTATCAACGAATGTATCAATTTATGCGTTCGCAGTGTTCGCGATGAAATGATGATAGATTTGGAAGTTAGGATTGTGTTGAATCCCGATTATTTTTCAGTGTCATAAAAATCCAAATTAATGATAGTATTATTTATTATAATAGTGAATAATTTTCACAAATGGAAAGAAGAGAGAATTGTAAAACTTGTTTTTTAAATTTCAGCTATTTAACCTCAACATTTCTTCAAGATTACAAAAACATGAAAAACAGAAAGTGAAAAAATAAAGTGAAATATAGAGCGGAAAATGAGTTTCGCCTTGAAGTTTTTTTAAATGCACAACATTGTTTATTAAAAAATATACTTTCTTTATTCGCAAAAAATATACTTTTATATAGTTCTAATAAATGCAAACATCATAAAAATTAATTAAAATTTGCATAAAATTATAATATCTAAAATACGTAATAAAATTATGTAGTATCAAAAATGCGTAATAAAATTATATAGTAAGGCTTTCTTTTTCACTTTAAATAGAAAGATATACTGTACTACAAACACCAGCGATGCTATCCGCCTTCGTCGAGATTTCTATCTCTTTCTTCATGATCGGTTCGGGATCACTGGTTTTTCCGTTTACCCTACTGCCCATGACGTCTTGTGAAAATTTCAGTGTGCATTAAGTCAAGAGTAGAGTGGAAATATACTGATCATCAGCGCCAGCACTATGAAGACGTGATAATTTGCATACGTCGAGGTTTCTGCTTAGATTTGAGCTCAACTATCATGACTGACGCTAGTTAAGTTGCCCAGATTAATAATATAAGCTAAGTTTAAGCAGATTTCCTGCATACAATACCATGATAAATATGATCGAATGTTTAATTTTCTTATTCTCATATTTCAAGTTTTGACCTCAATTGTCAATTAGCTTCAAATATGGCATTGTTACTTCCACTCTACTCTTTCTTTAATCTCGTTGGCTATGACAGTGTTTCCCAAACTGGCGCCAGCTAACGTCATAGATGGCAGTTTTTTTTTACGCTACGAAATACATGTACACTAAATTCAACTCTAGGCGAAGTAAAAAGTACTCACAGGGATTCCATTGAGGGATTCTTAAGTAGGCTATTGAGGGTGATAAGTGACTGCTAACTGGCTCATATTGGTGGATAACAAAGCACTTAATACGTCTCTCTTTGTTATCCGCCAATATGATCAGGAACTCGACTAAGCGAGAGAACTAAAATGGCGGATTTTTGGCCGGATGTTCTCGCTATGCACAAACTGCGCATGAACATGGATCTCGTTACACAATCGACATTTGCCAATGACCTAGAAAAACAACTGGACTGCGCTTGGCGCTGTTGGCTCCACTGACCTCTATATATAGAGGTCAGTAGTTAGCTCCTTACTAGAGGTGAGGCCACCGGAAGTCGCAGCGCCGCCATGTTGGAGGGGTAGAAGTAGAATATAAGCAATGTGGAGTAAGTTTTTGGCTTCTTTATCTTATAAAATCGGGGAGTTTTAACATTTTAATTACTGATATGATTATTAGGTTTATTTCCTTTTTATGTAGTTAAATAGAAGAATACTCCAGGTATTTAAAAACCTTTGGAAATTGTGTAAAAAATACTACAGGTTTTGTAAGTGACTGCAATGTTGGAATGTTAATATTCACAAATTTATTGATGAGCAAATAAAATAGTTCTGGTTAAATGTGATCTGATTTTGATTCCTGCTTCTTCATCAGAGAATTTATTACATAATATTCTTATATTACTGTAACTCTTTGAAATTAATTTTATCAGTCTAAAAACATGATTATTAGTGGGGGAAGAATCGTAAAGATGCTCATCCAGACTACTGAAAATTGACTTTCGGGTAACTTCGTGAAAAACACAAGAAGAAAAAACTTCTGCAACACTTCTTGCTTGTGGAAGCCTGCTGTTGTTTGCTGCCATTATCTTCGAAAGCATGTTTCCGTGGCTTCACAAACATTCATCACATCTTGGTTTGGATATTTTAGACCATCATGGGTTTTTCTGAAAATCTACTATCATTTCAAATCTACTTCATTTGATTTACTATCTTTTGATTTGCATTTTTTATGTTATAGCATCATGTAATTTCAAATAAATAAATACATATATAAAATATTCATTAAATATTATTATTAAATATTAAATATTAATATAAGTATCCTAAGTCGATCCCGTTTAATTCGACGCTAAATCTGACACTAGCTTTTATCATTCTTTTATTTGCAAATCAAAAAAAAGATTAAATCATTGTAGAGTTTATGATTAGCTTTAACACTTAAAAAGTTCTTTGCTTAACATTTTGGACATAAATAAATTTTGTAATTCGTTATGTTTAATTTTAAACTTAAATGCTCTAAAATATTTAAATGCTTTTAATGAAAACTAAATCGATAGAAACGTTCTATTTTTTACAAAAATTAAAATTTTAGTATATAAATTCGTAATAAATATTTAACCAGAAAAATATTCCAAACTAAAGTAGATGTTTCGGTGAGTAAATTAAAATTCTAAACTGTCGGTAATTCGGCTTTATACATATATCTGATTTACTTCATATATAATTACTGTGATAATTACTCACGGAGTTATTGGGCTGGAAATTAATATAGCGAGGCACGGAATTAAAGAAAATAGAAAATTATAATAAACTTATCTCCATAATCTTAATTTCTGTAAATAAATTATACCGAATTAATTTTATTTATATTACAATTACACTCTTTCGAGTTCATGAATTACTTGCTTATATTTCGCAATGATTATGTAGATCATGTTAATTAATGAAAATCATTTCACTGCTCATCATCGGCATAATAAAATCTCAAATTGTCACGACATTGCAATAATTAAATTCATTATCATTAAAATGGCCTGTGAACTCGAAATTGGTTTCGTATGTTAATGAACCCAGCCAACTCTTTTTGAAAACCGTCTGTGCTACGGTGTATCGCCTGTAATTACTTTAAGACATTACTTTTCCTGCAGTAATAAAATCTCCAACATGTTCTTTTATGCTGCAGTCGAAGCATACTCAGCTTTTATTTTGTTTAAATATAAACCAGGACTTCTATTACTTACCTTAAATGATTAGATATACTTTCGAGACGGGATGTTTTGTTTAGGTAATGACAATATTATTTCCAATGTTTTCATTCGAAATTAAAGAATGGATTGCAGTCGGAGACAGATAGAGAAAGAGAACAGCAGAGAGCTGGGGTTCAGAGGAGAAACTAAAGAGATGATGAAGACGAAGACTTTTCTTTTTTTCATAATTTTTTCTTTTCTCCGTCTTTTTGATGTTGTCTCCTTGAGTCGGTGAACGTGGCGAAGATGAGAGGCGTAGGAGTCGTTGTCACAATGAAGTGCCGCTTAGCGGGAGGATCACATATAACCCAATAAGTGAGGACGATAATTCAATTGCAGTTGGCAGTGTTGCCACAGGCGGCTCTGACGGCTCGCCTCTTTGTTTAGAGCCAGTGAACAATTTCAGAGGAGAGAACGAATTACAGCCTAAAAGAGATTTTTTCCCTCCTCCTCCTCCTCCATCCTTCTTAGAGTTGTTTCCCTCTCTTTGCCAATGTCCGTATGAAGAGCAAACAGCTCTACACGATTAAGTTAACTCAAAGAGAGAAAGAGAAAGAGAGTCATAGAGATAGAGAGAGAGAAAGAGAGAAGGCGAGAGAGATGGGATAAAGAAGGATCCCCGAGGAGAAATGACGTCGGCAACAACGTTCAACGGAAAATCATGGCAATGACCTTTTCCGGTCGTTTCTGCATGGCAAGAAGAGGAAAGGAAAACTCGACGGATGAAGTTAACTCTAACTAATGATCCCCAGACAATAAACGCCAAAGTAAACCAAAGGCTATCCTAACATCGCATTTAATCCCGTTTCAACTTTTCTCGAGAAATAGCGCTTGACACAATTAAAATTTGTTTGCACTCTCCATCGATATGTGCAAAGCAATCTCGCCATGGGAACGAAAATAAAATCAGGAAAAGATTGCTTTCACGCTTTACAACCCCCAAAAGACTTTGCCTCAGATTTATATTACTCAAGATGAATATTTTAAAACAAATTTAGTGTTTAAGCTATTGAGATTCAAAGTAACATAAACTTAACTTGAATAACGGTTTTCAGTCTGCACGCTGAAGTTTCATGAAGAAATCTAACACTCCCAGATTAATTTTCCTTGAAGGTTTTATGTTTTTACGTATGTGTATGACGTCATTTACTGTACATGTTTTTTATTCTTTTTTCATATAGTTTCAAATAATAATAAAATACCAATTTCCCATCTCCCATAATGCTTAAAAGTTTGCTTACATTTTCGTCATTGTTTCGTTGTACTGACTGACTAATCGATGAGACATAATGTTGAAAAGAAATACGCTTAAATGTATTTCTTAGCCATTCAGATGACAAATACCCTGAATGGCTAATTTATTAGGTATACCATCCAAGAATGTTTTATAGATTCTCTAACTTCTCAAATTTCTCGGGACATGGACTCCACAAATTTCCTAAAATGGTCTTCAGGTTTTACCCCATTCCTTGATGATAGTAGCACTCAAGAGTTGGTGACGTCCTGTCGACCTGGTCTCATAGTTACTCGATTGGATTCAAATCTAGAGATTGCGACGGGCCAAGGAAGACCAACAGCCTAATGTTATTGAATTAATGCATTTTCTTTTGAAAGTGTGTTTGTCCTGAAAGAATTTTAAACGAGTGAACCTGGTCGGCAGTAAGGAATGATGCTTAGTATAAGGCATGTTCAAATGAAAGTGATTCGGGCTGTAGCGCGCGAGCACGTGAGTGCGCAGACACGAGGCAAACGGGTGATTGATGACGTATCATTTGCTTGTTCTGATAAGCACTGCTGTAGGAAGTTACCTTAGGCTTATGCTCGCATTTCGTTTGTGTTACAATGGACTCTCCTATTAAATTTCCGTCCAAAACTGACCAACGAGCGATGTTGAATGTTTATGGAGACGCATGTGTCTCGAAAGCAACCGTGGTGCGTTGGGCCAAAATGTTCCATGATGATCGTGTGGAAACGGCTGATAAACCACGTCCGGGCCAAGCAAACGTGGTCATCACCGATCAATTGAAGACAGACATGGATAAGTCAATTCATGAGGACAGGCGGATCAGCATACGGTCACCTGCGAAGGATCGCAACGTCAGTATTGGTTCCGCATATGCTGTAGTGAAAAGCCTGGGATATGGCAAGGTCTGCTGTCAGTGGATACCCCGAATGCTCACGGAAGAGCACAAAGGGCTGCGTTTCGGCTGCTGTTTGGATCATCTGGAACGTTACAATCTTTGAAGAAGATTATCGCGGTATATGAGATTTGGTGCCGTTATTGGGACCCCTCCGGGAAGGTATCCACAATGCAGTGGAAGCATCCATCGTCACCATGGCCCAAAAAATTCAAGTCCCAAAGTTCGGCCGGGAAGGTTAAGCTTACGTGTTTCTTTTGGAGTTTCCGACGGTCCTCTGCTTTTGGAGTTTATGGAACCCAAAACCCGTATTAATGCTGTCGCATACATCAAGACGCTGCAGAACTTGCGTCAATCTGTGATAAACAAGCGTCCTGGTAAGGTCGGTGATGGGGTATCCTCCTCTAGGACAATGCTAGGCCACATGTTGCGAGACTGGTGCAGGAAGCAATAACCTTATATCCCGGATCTCTCACCATGTGATTTTCATGTGTTTGATCCTTTAAAGAAGGCACTGAAAGGTCGACGATTTGCCAATGATGAGGAGGTTAAGAACGCTGTTAGGGCATGGGTCAGAGAGCAGCAGAAAATAGACTTTTTAGCGGACGGTATTAGCCGATTGATGCCCCAGTGGGAGTCCAGTATTGCGGCAAGTGGAGATTTTTTTTAGGACTGCGCGTCTATAACAGTGACTATAAGATTTCATATAAACAAAGGTAACTATTAATACTTTCATTTAATCCTTCTCAGTGCCCTTTGAATCACTTTCATTTGAACATGCCTTATATTTGTTCTATGGAGATCAGTAGACCTAAGGTTCCCGCACCATAATCGATTCGCCTGTATAGTTGTAGTTTGACATTAGCGTTCCATTATTTCATCCTTTAATTCCATATACCGATTCTGTAATCAGTATGTTTCAGTCGTCAGTTCTTTGATTCTTACGATTCTTCCAGTCATCAATATTAAGATGTCAACATTCACTGGTCCACTGGAAACATTTTTTCCCTATTTTTGGCCGAAAGTAGTAGTATTCGCAGAGGCCGTTGATTCTAAACACCAATTCTTCTCAATGTCGCAGCGAGTTTTGCGTTGTCTAAATAAACTAACCGCTCTGTATAAATGAAAAAATAAGCGATGTAAGTTTAAGTTTATTTGGTAATAGAACATTTGGTAAATATGTTTACTTTGACAGAGCTATCGAGACACGGAGCAATTGCAATGATATTTATTATAACGTTAATAACTCATTATTAAGTTGGCAAATACGAAACAAAGCCATTTGAAAAGAACCTAAACTATTCGAAAAGCTGGAACTGATATAGCCTACGCATAAGTTTGAAAGAGAAAAAAAAATTCTACTTTAACCATGCTATGATAGTTATCAATTGTAGCCCTAATTTTATAAATATTTGCTTGGTATTAACCGAAGGGTGGTTGCGTAATTCGTTGTTAAAATGAATTGTTAAGAGGCGTGGAAACCAGGATAACATCGTTAACTCAAATCTGTAAGTTTATGAATCCAGGAAGGGTAGGCCTATCGCAAGCTGGTTAATTGGTTTAGTTTGAGGAACGACTCAGCTGCCGAGATCACATGGAACCTCTGGTTAGGACTGGGAATTTATTGGTTCTAGTTTCCTTCTAAAAGCTTGCGTGGTCACGAAATCTTTCTCTTGAAAAGAAAAACAGGTTTTCAAAATCTATAAAACTGGACGCAAGTTAAGCAACTGTTTATAACGACTACTCTCGTGGGATTTATATGGAAATGGAACTTAAAGGAGAATAACTAATTTTCTTTCTATCACTAAATAGGTCAATCTCAATGTTAAACGAATTTATGAGGCACGTCCAAAAATAAATATTAAAATAGGTGTGGAAAATTATACTTATTTAGACATTTGTCTCTCGGAAACTAATTTTTGTATTCTTTTCTCGAAGAAAAACAGGTCAAGCCGTTCAGCTACCCTTTACATTATATTATCTTGATCACTCTTTCTCCTTATCTAGGAAGTCTCTTCATCACTCCCTAGACTCCGGCTGCTCAAAAATTTCTTAAGTTGGAGAAACAATTGATGGTAATAAGATCATAACCGCACGTAATCTGCTGAAATAAATAAATGTTCTAATAAACTGGCGATACATTGCGCAGCAGAATATTATGCTAGAGACAATTTCCAGTCCTCAGCCCACATTTTCGGTCGGCTCTAAATTGCTCGACACCTCTTCCTCAGAATTACAGAGTACGCTTCTGTATTGTCGACTTCCAGTTCATGTAGCCCACGAGTAGGATGCTTTAGTGGTTTTAGAATCTCAAATCGTCTGCTTGAATATTTTTTGGTTTTGAGACCTTATATGCCGTCACTCTAAAAACCATTGATGGCTTCCTACGTGATTTGTGAACCCACGTATTATTATCATCAGTGACAATATCGTGAGCAACTCATCGCCTTCTTTATGATGCAGCTCCAAAAAACGTCAAAACAGTGGGCATGCGTTTCTTCGTGTGAGCATCAGTCTGCAGTTTTGGCATTCTGTGCCACACGATTTCTGTGAATTTTCCAAAATTTTCGAATTCACGTCTCCAAATCATCCGTCACCTATTTGTTCCTCTTCGCTTCCATAAACGTCCAACGCCATTTCCTCATATTTTCTTCATTCATTACACATTCGTTACAACTTTACTATAAACTTCAACAACCCGCTCATAAATTTCCGCCACACTCACATTTTTGATTTCCACGTCCATTGAAAATGAACGCAGCAAAACGAGCAATTTTTGCAGAACAGTCAAATGCACGTACGTTTTTCACTCGATGCTTAAACTGAACATAAACTGAGCATAAACTGAACATAACGAGGAGACACTAGGGTCCCAAGAGGAACCGCTACGCACAATCATTTTTTTATATATACGGTATAAACCATATATGAATAGTGAATGAAAATTTAATTAATTTTCATGGTAACATGATCAATTTCCGTATTACAAAAGAGCTTTAACACCTGCTGAAATCAATGGTAACACAATGAGCCAAAACCGCTTTTCCACAACAAAATATTTATTACGCCTGGATACGTATTTCGGACGCTACGCGTTCATTTTTCAACAAGACTGAAATTTATGGCTCATTGTGTTACCATTGATGTTATTTATCCACAGTTAAGGTATTTTGGTTTTTTATTTTGTTATATACCTGCTGAAATCATAAAAATTTACCTAAACGATCATTCAAACAAAAACAAGCCGGGTGACTTAAATTGCCGAATGGATCTGTGATCACGTGACAAAAAAGTAACAGCCTGTTCGGTATACTTTTAAAACAGTCTTTAATTCAAACATAGTCGACAACTGCTTCTGTCTTCTAAATAAGACTGTCAACTTCCGCTGCGGAAAGTTCCGAATAATCCCAAGGTTTGCTTTCCCTGGCCTCGAATCATTAGTCAACGATGACAGCTACTCGGTTCAACACGTGATAAAGACGTGCAGATTTATTTAATGTTAGTCATACAAAGATGATTCTCATGAATCTGGACTGTGTTCTAGAACGACGCCCTGAGCACCATCTACTAATTTCAGACTGCTACTTTCGTCACTACAGACATGCCACCTATGTTTCGTGTCACAGATGCCCCAATAAACCCATTGGGCATTTTACCGCGCCCTTTGGCTCGTTTTCATTTGAATGACCCTTAAATGTAAGTTAAATGATTAAATAACGCGTTTAAAATTTGAATTTCCTTTGAGAATACTCATTTAAAAATAAGTGGAGAAAGAGTTCCCGCGAGATGTGAGCAGGCAACCTTGTAAGTAAGAGCTTAAAGCGCTCGGCTTCACTTCAAGATCTTAAGCGGTTCACTTCATTTTGGAATATTTTCTATTTAAAGATAACAATTAGGAATATGTTAGTATATCTTAACGAGATTTCTTTATTCACTCTCTGAGAAATCAGTTCATCTATAAAAATGCAAAATGATATAAAAAAGGAAAGTTATTTTATAGCAAATCTGTACTGACTTCACTGTGAAACAGCTCATTTCAATTTCATAGAGCAACATGAAGTCATTGTTTTCGCCAACAATATTTACGACCTGTCAGCGCAATGTTGAAACAGATTGTCTGTCAAAAATCTTCAAATTCGCAAATTGCAAGATGGAAGTGTTCGACTTTCTTTTTCTTTTTTCTTTTTGAAACGGAGCAACTGGTGAGGAACGGTTGAACAACGTTCTTTCGAAATCGATTACTTGAAACTGGATCCCTTATATGTGGAATGAATGAAGCGGGGAAATATGGTAACAATGTGTTGTTTTATTATGATCACAAAAAATATTAATTAGTAATTTGATAGGGTTTCTTCCTCCTTTTTCATTGCCCCCCACCCCTTTCCATTTCTTAAATGAAATTTACTTTTTTTTTTTTTTTTTACCTATACGCTGATCCTTACGAAAGGAAACGTTGTTCTTCTTTTCACTTAAAAAATTGTTAAAGATAAAAAAAAAATTGTAAAAAATTCGTTAAAGGGATAAATAATGCCGCTGAGATATAAGAAATAAAAAAGTATCACGTGAAATTCAATTCTAAAAGTAAATATTTTGAAAAAAATAAGTTTCCATATTTTACCTTTTTCCATTTCTCGCTGGAATAGAAACCATGAAAATGCTTTTTAACTAATGTGGAAAAAGAGAATGAAATGGAGAGCAATTTCAAAAGCCTCCTTTTGCATTAATTTAAAATATGAATTTAATTCGTAAAATTGCAGATTGTCTTACAAAGGCTTTCTCTCTATATATAAAAAAGGGTAATAATGTAGTGGACGTTTTTCTAAAGAATAAGGTACGTATATCTTTAAAGATAATTTATTACACGGGGACATGGCAAGAAAAGCTTAGGGTTTAAGATAAAGCACGTTTCCACGTAGAGTTTATATCATTTAAAATTTCCTTCCTCTGAAATCTTTTCTTCTAAGAGGATTCCCTCCCATGAAAGCCTGTCATCGTAAAGAAAGAAGATTGCGATAGGCCGTTGGAAAGAAGAACAGAATATGAATGCGGTTGGAAAGATATAAACGTATTTGTTTCTATTACTTTTCTCTACCCTCTTTCTCTTGAGGTTAAAAAAATAGGAGGGCCTCTATATTTATTTATTTTATTTCTTTTTTTCCCTTCATTTTCTGTTGCGAAGATTTTCGAAACGGATTAAAAAACCGTCGAAATCGGAAAGGTGTTTCCAGGGTAGGATGGAGAGAAAAGCTGCTTTTCGTTTGGTGCGCTAAGCGGGGAGGAAACGCTCAGGATATGAAATGAGATTTCACTCCACATCACTAGTGATAGGGAATTGTCGCCGTGGCTCAGTGTGACAGCGGCCCCCGCAGTGCACTCCACGGCTGTCAAATTGGTCCTTTATCACTAAACTTCGAGAGAGGCAGTAAGAAGAGAAGAGAACGGTTAAGGCCGGAGGAGGAGGAGTCCAACGGCGGCGGTGGTGACGTCGGCGTCCGGGTGAGGCTGTGGTCGGAGAAAGCGTCTTCTTCCCCCCTTAGGATTCGATCCAATACGTCACTCGCCAAGCGGCTTCTTGGGAATTAATTCACTCGCCAGCCGCAAGCTATGGGTCGGCGATCGGCAATCTCAAAATGCATTCTTCTTCCTCCCTATCCGAGGATAGACACGCGCTGGGGTTTCTTTTTTTTTACTGATGGAGAGAGAGAAAAAAATCAGCTGATGAAAAGTCAACTTTGAGACATCCAATGCTGATAAGTAAACGAAAAATATTAAGATTTCGCATAACGTGTAGAAATTAAATAAACAGAAAGATAGACAGAAACGAAGCAAAATCTCAATGTGAGAGCGTTTACCAAAAACTCAGCGACGCAGTTAAAAGATTCGGAATAAATAACTTCCAGAATATTTAAAAAATTAATGTTAAATAAACAATAAAGAAAAGTTCACGTTTATCTAGAAATCTTTTATGGCATCTAGATACATTTAAAGACACTTAAACCGACACAAAGATTAACTTGAAAAGTACAAACTCCTTAATCTACTTTTAACAAGTGATTTCTCAGAATGTAATGACTCGCATTTCTTTTCTCAGCTCAATAATAAAGAAATATAATTGAAATTTTGTATGCCATAAATTTAAAGTCTCCTGCGGGATTGTGTATCAAAGTGCACGGCTTACGGTGTTTTAAAAAATTGAATGTAATGGTGCAAAGAATACGATTTCTTTCTTTTCGGGGTCACTGGATACGAAAATGATGGTTAAATTGTTTGCTTAGCTCTTATTTTCGAGATAACAGCATTTATTACACGTGTATGTAGTATTTTTCATTTAACAACAGTTTTAATTTCATCTGACCTTCTACCGGGACCTTTTTCTACTTGTCATTAAGAACAGAATGTCAGATGAAATTATAACAGCACAATTCTCAAGGAAGCAGTTCCTACACATCAACAATACAATCGTTGTCGTTCGTCACTTCATAAGAACCGAGGCTAACGAGATAGACAGGCTCCGGCACTGAAAAGTCACCTGACAAAGATAGGTCTATTAACAATGTATCTTTCATTGTTTCCATCTTGTATTTTAACAATCAGCATTTTTTCCTTTGTTGGAAACAATGAAGGTTTGATTGTTAATAGACCTATCTTGGTCAGGTGACTTTACAGTGCCGGAGCCTGTATTTCTCGTTAGCCTCGATAAGAACTGAAAACCCATCCATCACTGATCATGTGATGATCACGCGAGAACACGCAGAGACAATAGCCGATAATGTAATGGAACCTTGCTGTGAAAATGCTGGAATAATTAGTGGAAAACTCCGTAACTTGATGTCAGATCATGCTTGTAGTGCGAAAACTAGATCTAAACTAGAAGTTTCAATGTCATTTTTGAATTCAATGACCCCTTATTAGTCAAATTAGCTTCTCTCATTTCCATAACATTTTGTGTGTTGAACAGTGTAATCTAATAGAATGGTCACAAATAACGAGCTGCAATTGAATTTACAAAGGTATGTGTACGATTTATGGAAACTGTGCAGTCGAAAGGAACAAAATTGGTTGCTGGAGCCAAGGAGTTCAAATTTCAGGATAAAGACGGGCGCGTGCATAGGCAGCGGTAATCGCCAGGTTTAGTCTAACCATTGCTGTGGTTTGGTCCATTTAAACATGCACTGAACGGGAGAATTTTGAACATGACGATGTAGTACGTCGCAGTAATCTGAATCTCCGATGATCCGAACCGCCGTTCTCAATATAGTCTCGCCTAGAAAATTTTGTACTTCCTTGAGTTCCATAATGAGCTCAACCAAGAGGAAAGAGTTTAAAAACCGAGAAAACTTTCAAAAATTTCAGTTTTGAGTTTTGCTGCAAAGTCAGTAGTATACTGTAAATAAATGTACTGTACATCTGGATTTTCAAGGATATAGAATGATTTTTGTAGCAAGGGAAGAAAATGAACAAAAATAATGATATTTTAATTAATATTTCATTTTTATATCTATTTTATTTATACGCGGTTTTTGTTTTAACGTTTATAAATACAGTATGCAGATCCGCTAATCAGAACACCCTCTTGCCCTAATTAGTTTGGATTACCGCGACTGTACTGTACATGGTTAAATAAATAGGGCAGAAGCTAGGCAGGAACTGAAAAAAACGTGCATTTTTTTGTGTGTTCAGGTTAGGTTTCGATTACGTCCTATTCTGAGTAATTTCACAGATATTGAATAAGTATGTTAAACTTAATGATAAATAAATACTCTTTAACTTTAACGAGTATCGACTTCAGACTGCTGAATTCGAAAAGCGCTTCCAGATTTACCAGATTGTATTATTTCAACTTAATCTTTGTTGTGGTTAAAGAGTATTTATTTATCATTAAGTTTAACATATCTACTATCCATATAATCTTCACTATTTCTTTAATTGAATAAGTAGTTCCAGAAATTTTTTTCCTGCTTAATCATACTCAGAAATTCCGGAATTTCGGTACCTGAAGTTGTTCTTCAAGAGAACGCTAGTCCCTTGTTGCCAGCATTTGCTTTTGCCAGTTTAGCAATTTGTATCCGCAATAAACAGTTTAATATCAAAAATGAGTTGAAATTGATTTTATTCTTGCTTGCTTTAAATTAATAGGCTTCCCCGGCCTTTTAAAAATTTAATTTAACCACATCAAACTTGACCAGGTGAATAAGGAACAACAATCGGTTGTTTAAGCTTCGAGTACGCACAAGGCAGATAAAGAAAACTTTACTGAAAATTTATCTATAAACCAATTTTTAACCCGTCAAATATTGACTTTAGACCATTAAAAATTGGAATAAAAGTTTCTCTTAGAATGTCTGTAATGCGTGAACGTCTACGAATTTGGCGTTACATTTTCGCTGAAGAGAAATCAATTGCTTTCCATGAGAATATCAAGCCGTTTGCCAAAGGCGGTAATGATACAAAAAACCTTCAGATACGACTTTTAAAATTGAAGTTAAATCTTACGGATACGCAGTTGATAAGAATGGTATCCTAACAATTTATTTCCCAATATTGCTGTCTTTACGCAATTTATTCCTGATATTGAGTATTCCTATGAAAGAATTAAAAATTTTGTTCACCTGATAACGATAGGGTGCCGCGCTATCTACTGCTTGAGGGTGCATTTCGTTAATTTCTGAACATGTCTTCATAATAAAGGCAAAAACTACTTGACCAACTTGATTCTTGTGATGTAAAACTAAATTTGCAAAGAAAAGCATTCCAGTAAGTTTCGCTGCAGTGGTTAGTGTGAAATGATCAATTAAATGGGTTCTGCGCATTTTAAATCTGTAATTTCTATTTTTTTTCGCCATGTTGTATTTTTTGGAAGCTAAACAGATTGCTGTATATAATAATCTAAAAGCACATGCAAGATAATCTATAGTGTTCGCCTTTCGTCATCTTGTCATATATCAAGTTCTAAAGTTCTTTGGAGTTAAGAATGCTTTAAAAACTCCCCTTCTCTCCCATCTAAAAGCCAATGTAACTTAAAGAGTTAACGTTTTTATAATTATATATTTATTATAGTAATAAGTACAAAAATATTCTACAAAACAATCGAAACGCGATTAGCCGCCCTTACCTAAACGAGGCGCCGAAAACGCGAAAACTTTCACGTCTACAGAAATGACTGAAAATGAATAGTATTTTCAGTAATAAATCAATCTCTAAATTGTGTTTCTGAATAAACCTTTACCTGTGAATATTTTGGCTCTTCGGTGATCTTTATTATTTCAGTTGCACAGAAACCGAGAACTGCACGAAAACGATACAATTACATTTCGTTCTGTTTGAAGTTATTCACAAATCGATTGCAGCGAGTGTCCTTCTGTGTAGTACTAAAGCGAAACGACTGCCTTGCAGGAAGAAAATCAAGAGACTTTTCCGTGGATTTTGAGCTTACCAGTAACAATTTTGCAGGGTATGGGGGTTACAAATCAATTGTCGTGAAAGCTGTTCTGCTTCCTATCATGTTTCCTCAATGTAAATCTATTTAATCATTGCACACGTGCAAACGAAAGTCAAACGAGGCGGATTGGTTCTTTTGCTCAGCATGGAAATGAAGGGAAACGAGCAGAAAAGGCCGGCGACGTGCTGTTCATTAATCAAATCGCAATTCCTTTTGTATTTATTCGCCTAATCCAGTGCCTCTTAATGGGTATAAAGTCAGCAACGCCATCTGCGCACAGGTAATCTGGAATAAATAAATAATCACAAACATGCCAAAGCGATTGCTGTAACCGCATCGCCCGATCAAAACGTCAACTCGCCTCCCACCGACTGACGTGCAACGGCACAAACTTCGAACATTTCCACTGAAAAGACATCATCGAACAGTCGTGGCGCTTTCAAAAGACACCTCCTCTTTAGAACAACTTCCGGCAACTTCGACTGCTGTTGCCAAAGTCAAATGCGCACAAACACGCGCGCGCACTTACGCATATTTAAGGCACCAGAGCGATTAAGTTGAACTCTCATCAAAGGTAATGAAGTAAACTGTTTTTAACGTTTAATGCGTACCATTCAAAGTAGCTTTCAAACTGCCTGACAACTAAGCAATTAAACCCACTTTCAAAGTTATAAATATTTATTATGTATGAAAAGTAATTTTAAAGCACAATCCATTATCCTAATAAAAAAAAAGACATTTTGAAACAGTTGCACCTTATTCTCACGTCGGACTATGTGCTTTGTGAATTTTAGCATAGTAATATCTTTAGCAATTCTAGTTTGCTCAGATAATAATGCCCTTTATGAATCACCATTGCATAAATTATTTCAGGAATTTTTAAATTTACACCAAATCCCTCAGATGGCTTTGCAAAATCTCAGAATTACTCGGAACACAGTGTAACATGATATTAATTATAAAAAGAACAAGTGTACACAATAACTTTCATCTTATCAATCTTATGTTTATATTAATAGAGTTTGTAAAGGCAGAATCTGATTCCACAGGCGACTGGTTCAATCGTGGTGCAGACAGAGAAGAGTCCGCCGAAGATATGAACAAGGACGTGGTATACAACCAGATTTTGATACATTTTGCACTGCACAAAATCGAAAAGAAATAATGAAATTTCGGATGAAGACGAGAAAAAAGACAACAAAAAAAGACACCTGCCCAACAACCGCCAAGCAATTTTCCGTTTCCATAGAAGACTTTCAGACACATTTTACAGTAACCTGTTGCCAGGTTTTTACACGAGGACAAAACTAAGTGGAAAAAGAAGAAACTAAAACGGAAGATGGGAACTCACACTTATGACCATTATGAAACTCTAGATGCAATTAGGAATGCGGACGTAAAGCTAAGTTTTTTTTCTATGTACAGTCGGCAAAAAAAGTAGTTAGCCACCTTCCATTAATTTTCCAAAATTAAACGCCGGCCAGGTGGCCGAGAGGGCTAGGGCGTAGGCTTTCTAGTTCTCGCATCCGCCTGGTCGTGGGTTCGAATCCCGCCGTGGGCATGGATGTTTGTGTTTGTCTTGGGCTGCGTAAGATATAACTTGTGTAAAAGGCGCAAAATGGCCTTAGTAGTCGACGCCAAAATTTCTAATAAATCAACCAACCAACCAACCAAAATTAAACATTAAATTTCCCTTTAACAATTCCGGTAAAAGGTTTTTCCTGGTGTGTATATTGAGTGATTTGGGTATGATCATTGTGGTGCACGTGAATAGTTACTTTTTACCGGAATTGTTAAAGGGAAAATAAATGTTTAATTTTGGAAAATTAATGGAGGTGGCTAAGTACTTTTGTTGCCTACTGTACACTAGTGATATGCCCTGCGTTGCTCAGGCTCTTTTCTTGATAAAATTTTGCAATTTCTGAATGTGAATATAAAGTATGGACACATGAAAAAAAGACTTAGAATTAACACAGTAACTATAACACTGTAAAAACCGAAAAGAATTCTTTACAATATTCGCATTGGAATTTTGTGTCCACATTGAGTTTGCCCAGGAAAATTCGACATTGCATTCTTGACATTTTTAGTATATTTAAAAAAGGCTATGGGTATTGAACTACTTCTGTCTTTATTAAAAACTATTTCATAGATGGATGGAATGATTTCAGAAACTGTTTACAGCTTCATCAATATCTGTTACAGTATTCAGTCACATAGCGTGGAATCATATCCTGAATATTGTCGTTGATATTTCGAGTAATGATGGTCCTCTCATACAACTGCTTGTGATCTTCATAATTTTCTAATACGTTCGGATAGCTTCTATAAGTTCTCTAACAGAGGTCACTATATCACAAAAACCATATAGAAAATGAATGTTCTCCAGTTTTGGGCTCTTTAGGGAAAGTTCACCTTTTCAGCAAAAGCTTGAGCCAAATTGAAAAGGGAAGGAAAAATTCCGCGACCCGGATTCGAACCGGGGACCATGCCTATCGCTGGCACTGCTCTTACCAACAGTCGGAATTTTTCCTTCCCTTTTCAATTTGTCTTTCGAAATCTTGGAGATGTTTCTTCAGTTATTATCTTATATTAAAGCTTGACCAACTGCACCCTCTAGAAATTATTCTCTTATATTTGTTTTTAAATAATTTTTTACACATCTCCAAAGATTCTAATAAAAAAGAATTAATAATATGTAAGTGGTCACGCGAAAAGTGACTTGAAAAGATTGGAACTTTTTTTTTTGAGATTTTCAATCGTTGGACTTTCAACTTTATTTTAATCTAAACAGAACATTATTATAGTGAACAATTTTTTAATATTAATTATTTTTCTCACGAATAAAAGCATAGTGCGGTATCATTACACAGCTTTGTGGTAAATTTCGAAATTATAACTCGCTTCTAAATTGCATACTGTTTATTCTCCTCTGATACGCAGCTAAATGGTAACTTACCCCAACCGCAGAACGAATGGCTTAACCATAACTTAACTGTATAAGCTTACAGACAGACTTGCGGGTGCATAATTGTATTGAGAATAAATAAATGATGTTATGCTGCTCAAAAGTCCCCTTGTCAACCTTCAACCTTATGTGATTATATTTCTGTTCTTTATTTTGTCGTTACTTTTATAAATTTATATTTAGAAGAGTATGGAATTTTATGCTTTTCATAATACCTTTTAATTTTCAGACATTTTTTTCGTGGATTTGCAATAATTTACTTTTATTATGGACTTGTTTTCAAAGTTATCTTATAGACTTACTTTGTTATTAAAGCCAACAGTTTTACTTGGAAATATTTTTTTCGGTTATCCAAGTAAAAGGGAAAATGGTTTATAGTATAGTGCTGCAGTTTATTCGAAATGGAGTCTCTTAATCCTGAAAATCTCATATTTCAAATGTGGAAATCAGTATAGCAGTGCAGCGGATGTTGGGGAAACAGATGAAGAAATCGATCATAATAAATCGGCCATAGCTTTTTCAAGATGAAAAACTATAAAATTATCTCAGGCTTTTTTCATGTTGGATATCATTATTGATAATAGCATGGGGGGGATTGTCAACTTAGATTTAAACAAGCATAACATCATCGATGTCCAAATCCGCATTTTTAGAGGGTCGCACACAAAAGAATGCCTTTTATTTATTTCCATGAAAACACATACAAAAACATTACGTTACGCTATTGTTAAGCACTTCAAATTTTCAGCTACGAAATGCAGTTTTTGACATAGTCACTATTATTGCTTATGCATTTTCTCCAACGACAAGAGCCTAAAAGACTCTTTCTTTCCGCGTCACTGTTGTCACTGCTGAAATGATTTGCCATCGTCACAGAGTTGAAAAAAACCTCTAAGCTCACGGAGCTCTGAAAGCTCATCTGAAAATGTCAGTAATCTGCAATCAATGTATTCCACATGATTTGATTCTAGAATTAAAACAGTACAGTCGTGCAAAGAGATTCTTAATCATTTTGAAACTCGGGGTCAAACTATAGTCGAATTGTGACTAAAACGAATTTGGAAGGGCAATCAAAAAGTTCCGAAATTCCTTGGGAGAGGGAGAATGAAAGGTTTGATAGCGCGTGCAAAATCGTGCTGAGAATGTGAGTATTTCTATATTCTCTTGTGGGTTATTTTCACTCTATACTTAGCTCCATTCCACAGTATTTCTTTATTGTTTTGTTACTCGCAGTTGCCATAGCTGTAACTTTTTTGGACTTTGAGAGGATACGTTTCGCAACCATGGCGGACATAAAATCGCATGCGAAGATCGAATTCCGGAATACTCCAAACACAAACCTTCCGTCGGTGTCCAACAATGGCAGGATCGATAGAACAAGAATCTATGTGCTCCAATTCTGGTTTTGAAAGTGATTAGGTCAGCGCTGCCTTAAGACTTACTAGTAGAATGCTACATCAAAATACCTTTGTATATGCAATATCTTTCTTCACATTCTTGAGTATTGCGTTTTCTCGTCTCACGCAATCTCTCTAAAGCATGTGTCCCACATACGTAAATACAACGGCTGAAACCACAGAGCAGAAAATTTTTATGACGTCACCTCCTGCTTTCGTCTCTTCTGCCCGACAGAAAATTTCTGGAATTGAGTTGAATTCAACTTTTATGACAGAAAGCGGGGCAAAATCTGGTTGCTCAGCTAATAGAGAACGATCTCTGCGGTGACTTCACAGTGACGTCCACTCTCTCAAACAAAATGAAAATTTCGAACACTCAGCTCTAGAAGGAGAAGAGATCGAGGAAGAATATTGATGTGGAGGCGCTAATAGAAAATGTCTTCACGAGGTATGAAGATAACAACAATTAAATTGAATAAAAGGGAATTTGAATGCAAAAATTCGATGTGATGATCGACGAAGAATAAACTGATTAGATCGTGTCGGCTTCGGTGCAGTGCATTCGTGCGGTGCAAAAATGACAAATTACAACAATGGATGGTGCTTGGTTAATTTAGGTAGGTTCAAGGTCTGTAAAAGACCTTGGGTAGGTTAGGTTAGGTTACGTTAAATTACAGGGTCTTTATAATTAAAGTTCCATTTTGACATGGCCATAAAAAAAA